>MJUU01035088.1:28642-39948 GCA_002080025.1 Modiolus philippinarum
AAAATTGTTCGTTGACCGCCATTTTCAAAATGGCCGCCAAAAAAGGCGGGAAAATTCAACATTGTCCAATTTCAATGGAATTTGGTTTCCAAATAGGTTTTGATGTCGCAAATTCAAACCAATGTTAAAAATTGTTCGTTAACCGCCATTTTCAAAATGGCTTCCACAAAAGGCGGGAAAATTCAACATTGTCTGATTTCAATGAAATTTGGTTTCCGAGTGGATATTGATGTTGCGACTTCAAAACAGATACTGAAAATTGTTCTTTGACTGCCATTTCCAAATTCGCTGCCAAAAAAGGCGGGAAAATTTAACATTGTCCAATTTCAATGGAATTTGGTTTCCAAATGGGTATTGATGTTGCAAATTCAAACCAATGCTGAAAATTGTTTGTTCTCCGCCATTTCAAAATGGCCACATAAAAAGGCGGGAAAATTCAACATTGTCCGATTTCGATGAAATTCGGTTTCCAAGTGGATATTGATGTTGTGAATTGATATTAAGAATTGTTGGCTGACTGCCATTTTAAAAAGGCTGCTGAAAAATTCAGGAAAATTCAATATTGTCTGACTTCAATGAAATTTGGTGTCCAAGAGGATATTGATGTTGCGACTTCAAAAGTCGTGTTGAAAATTGTTTGTTGACCGCCGTTTTCAAAATGGCCACCAAAAAGGCAGGAAAATTCAACATTTTCCTATTTCAATGAAATTTGGTGTCCAAATAAATATTGATGTGGTAACTTAAAAATATGGTTTTGAAAATTGTTGTTGACCGCCATTTACAAAATTATGTCTCAACTTCAAAACTGGTGTTGAAAGTGGTCATAAGCAAGTACATTTTTGTCAAAAAAGTGCAACAAAGAAATATAGTAAAACAAGATCAGACTTTAAATACAGTTCAAAATATTGGGTGGTGTTTGAGCTAACAAAGTTTGAGAGACTTAAGTTCAACTGTATAACTTAAAATGTTAGCTTCATTGTGGCAACTGAAAGCCAGGTGAGCGATACAGGCTCCTGGGAGCCTGTAGTTGGTAGTACCATTGTTGTAGACATTTTGACCTTGACATTGCCCTGGGGCAATTTTTAAAAAAACTTGAACCCTGTTTATAGAAGTTATTCTTTTAGTGATAGGAGTTCCTGTTTGACATGTGGCTTTCTTATATCACATTTAAGGTATTTATCACATTACAATTATGAAAATGTATAACCTTCAAATTAATTGTGCATTGCGGTTACTCATATCTCCGGCGAGCTATGTTGTCTTCTGACAACTCTTGTTTATTTTTCTCCTCTGAAATCACTGAAGCAAATTTTTGCAAACTTTACAGAAAAGATGTCAGGAAGGTTCTTTACAAAGATCGCTCATTTCGTTCCGACCCGATAAAAAAGATGGCCGCCAGCGCGGAACATAGTTTAACAGTGGACCCTATGAGAAAATCAAATTTTCATCGTTTCCTCTGAAACCACTAAAGCAAATTCAATAAGATGTAAAGAAGGTCCTTCACAAAGATTGCTCATTTCCTTCCAATCTGATAAAAAATATTGCCACCAGCTCAGAACATAGTTTTAATATTGGATCATATTGGAAAATCATATTTCCATCTTCTGTTCTGACAATGTCTGAATCTGAGAAGCAAATTCAACCAAACTTTACAGGAATGATGTTTGTGAGGTCCTTCTCAGAAATTGCTTATTTTGTTCCAAGCTAATAACAGCCAGCGCTGAACATGTGTAACATTTGAGCCCTATTAGCAAATCATCACTTTCATCACCTACTCTGAAACTATTGAACATGTTGAAGCAAATTTAAGTTAACTGTATTGGAATAATGTATTGAAGGTCCTGTTCAGTTGGGTTTGACAAAAACATGGCTGCCAGTGGAGAACATAGCTTAACATTGGACACATTTGGAAAAAAAACACAATTTTTGGTTATCAGCATAGACATGGTTTAAAACATTTTGTCAGGTGAGAGATACAGGCTCACTCTCTGAGCCTCTAGTTCCTCAGTTATAAAAAGAGTTTCTCCAGTAAAAAATGTTTTAGAGAGAGATATGCCAGTTTATCTTGTTCATAGATTTGTAGTGATTTAGAAACACAAGATATTACACTTTGTAGAGGGAAATATGCCAGTTTATCTTGTCCATGGATTTGTAGTGATTCAGAAACACAAGATATTTCACTTTGTTTCAAGTTTTCCTTGATCTTTTGCCATTTTCCTGGATATTTACAAATAATATTTGGATAAGATATAATGTAAAAATTGTTTATATTCAGCACCTTCAGATAGCAGAGTCTGTACATTTCTACTTATAAAAGTTTGTTATTATTATTACATAAGTATGTAATGTTGATCTGATTATAAACTGACATGTTATGATAACAGATACTTTCTTGAGATGTTTCAAGGTTAATAACTTAAGTAAGCTATAGGAGTGCACCAGGCTGTCTAATAAATTTACACATCTGTGTATTTTGATATTACTGCTTGGCTTTATTTTGACAGAGCTTTACTATTTTGTAGAGAAATCCTTCAGATTCACAAAAACACTTCTTCAGATGCAGTTAAATCATGATAATTCTTTTTTGTCGACTAGTTTTGACTAGTTACCTTTATTTTGTAGAGAGTGTAAGAATTACTAGTTCATGTATTTGAACCATGGAATACAATTTTTCAAACCCTGCATCTTGATGTATCGGTAGATGTCTTCTTGTGTTTGTCTCACTCATGGCCGCTATACGAGAATTTTAGAAAGTAAGGTATATAACTATGATGACAGTGACAATGCTGTAGATCTTGACAACTCATCTTTTTGGTCCATTGTTAGCTCACATCGAGCTTGACATAGTCATGTGACCTAAATTTCTGTTTCACAATTAAGTTTTTGTATTTGTCAAAGAGCTTTAAGTTTGTGGGTCAATGATATTTGGTATATACAGGTTACTACTTGACAATTTGCATATGGCTGAATTTCATGGTCTAGTGGCCACAAAATCATTCATTTTCTGTAAATTAAGTGGTAGGGCAATGATATATGTTTTGTAGGTTGCTCTCAAGTAGTCTGCCCCATGACCTCCTTTACTTCAATTGTCGCATTAAAATTTTTCTAAATACAAGTGTTGGTGATTAAAAAATGATTATTGATGTTTTGTATGTATGTTTGTGTTTGGTTCATGACTCTGCCACATGGTAGTGGTGTTCTGATGATCAATAAATGTCTCAAATCAGTTGGTTGACTATCCAGATGTGATGAATCAATAGAGACTAACTTCAATCGATTGATAATTGGTTAACTAAAAGTACTTGTGAGCTTTTTTGAAAAAAATAGTAAGGCCATAGAAATTTAATTAATTTTTAAAAGAAAGGAAATTGAGACAACATCCCATCTGCAGGTTAAAATGACCCAAAAACAAAGCTGATCTAGGGGTCAGCATACTGTCTTAAACACAGTCAGGAACCTGACACCATATAGCAAGCCCTAATTGGCCCCAAAAAGTAAAATTGTGAATAAATCAATGGAAACAAACCACATCCAATAATCCCAATATCAAGAAACTAAAATTTTATAAGAAGATAAGGACAAGCCAATGACCATCCTGACCCTCATCAGTTCAAGTAAAAATGGTAAAGATCTTCTCTTAAACTACTGTGCCAAATGGAATCAAACTTGGTTACAATATTCCCCATATAAAAAGTTGTTTTGGGGTTCACACATCATCCAAGATCCAGCAAGCAAGGAACTTAGTTTAACATTGAACTCTATGGGATACATATTTAAAGGTTGTTTCTCAGAAGCCATGGGGCCAGTTGGAACTAAAATTAGTTACTCTAACCCTTTGGTGGTCCCTTATAAAATAAGATATTTTTCAGGTCCATACCGCATCCAAGATGGCCACCAGCAGGGAGAATATTACTAGTAGTTTAACAATGGACCTTATGGGAAGACATATTATATATTCTTTTCTCTGAAACTATCAGTACTTTTGCAGCAAAACTTGGTCGCAATGCTCATGATGCTCCTAGGATAGAATCATTTAATAATATGCCCAGCAACATCTGGCCCTATCCTGCCAGTAAATCATATTAAAAATTGACCATATGGTAACGATTTCAAAGAACACCACTACCATATGGCTTATGACCTTGACTGTAATTTTCATGCTGTCTAGTTGGTCATGTTAAGTTTTTGTGACTAGATGAGTTTTCTTAATAACCAGAAGTGGAAGGGGAATGATATTCAATATGTATTTTGGTCTAGAGTAGTGCAAGACTGTCTGGCATGTCTTTCTACCTTGACCTCAAGTTCATGGTTTATAATGTAAACTGTTAAATTCCTTGTTAGGTCAGTTTCTCGTGAATGAATGTAAAGGCAGTGATCTTTTATATGTAGATTGTTCTTTGGTAGTACATGATTCTCTGTCTGTCATATGGCTTTTTAACTGTATGGTATAGCCGCCATATTAAGGTCTGTTTCTTGATAAATGTAAGTTGTAGATTTGTCTTCGATAGTGCATAACTATCTGCCATATATATACACCTGTACCTGACTTTGACCTCAGTTCAGTGGTCTGATGGCCATCATGGATTTAAATTAAGATGATTGTTTGGCATATGACTTTTGAACTTGACCTCAATTTCATAGTCTTGAGACCATTTAAAGTTTAGCAAGATAGTAATGGACCCTATGCCAGAACATATCAGTGCTGTAGGTTGAGATTGAGGTTTATGACTGTTCAAGCAAGGGTTTCACAACAGTAATTTATCGCACATTTTATTTTTCAGAGAAACAGATAATAGAGATTTACTACAAAGAGCAGCATTAGATGTTCAAACCCATTTTTCTAACTTTGATACATATATGCCAACAAGTTTATTTATAGCTACATGGGACCGTGTTGGATTTTATAAAGAAAATGATACGCTGGTAAGGAATATTGAAGTCAGTCATCTAAAACAATGTTGTTTACTGTTAATGTTATCTTACATTTTACAAGTCACACAAGGGATTTTTGGGGGTCAGATTTGGGTCAGACCCATTCCCAATGCAAAACATGCAAAAGTTTGCCTATATTTTCCCAAAATAATTTTTAATTTTCCCAATCCAGTAATGGCGTGAATCTGATGTAAATTTAACCAACGTAAATTTTTGAAATCGGTATTTATACTTACTACTCGTATGAACAATGCTTGGAATTCTCTCAAGTTTTCAATGTATGATGTTCCTGTATGTTTGTTCTGTATATTTTTTCCTCTAATCTACTAGAAGCATTGCTAAATAATGTAAGTAGGGACAATTCAAATATCGATTTGTATTTAATGAATATGATTTTCTTTCCGGTAAAACGAAATGCCTTATATAAAAGCATTTTTGTATTTTCCCAATACAGAAAATTTCGTGTTAATTTTCCCAAAATCAAAGGGACCCGGACCCAGTCCCAAAAAAGTGAGAAAAAACACTGCACACTGTGATTCAATTTTATAAAACCAGAAGTATTTTTAGCCCACCGGGACTAATGTCCTGAGAGCTATCTGTTACCCCATTGTCAGCGTTGGCAAAAATTTTAACCTTTGCTTGCGAAATGGAAACCTTAAGAGCTAGGATATTGATCTTTAATACAATGTTATATGTGACTTCCTTGTAATTAAAGCTTTCTTATTGTATCATACTTGTAGACATTTTGACCCTGAACTTGCAATTAGGGCAAGTTTTAAAAACTTATGCCTTGCCTCTTGAAGATAGGCTTTAGCGGTAGGGTGTACATATTTAATATGTAACTTTCTTATGCTGAAGGCTTCATAGTCGTACCATATTTGTAGACATTTTGACCTTTACTTTTCTCTGAGGTTGATTTTTAAAAAAAACTTCAACCTTGCTTCTAGAATTAAGTTGTTAAGTGATAGGGTGCTCATAATTGGCATGCAACTTTTTTGTAAATAGAGCTTTCTGATGGTACCATACTTGTAGAAATTTTGACCTTGACCTTTTCCCTGAGAGAAATTAAAAAAAAAAAACTTTAACCTTGCTTCTAACAGTTAATTCTTTAGTGGTAGGATTTTCATATATGGTGTGTGACTTCTTTATGATGTGAGCTGTCTTGCATTTAGTGGTAAGGTGTTCATATTTGGTAATGTGACTTCATTAATGACATTATGACAAGAGCTTTCTTGGGGTGCCATAGTTTTGTAGACATGAAGACCTTGACCTTGTCCTTAGGATGATTTTTTAAAAACTTGAACCTTGCTTCTAAAGGATAAACATTTATGGGTATGTGACTTTCCTATGATAAGAGCTTTCTTGCAGTACCATAATTGTAAACATTTTGACCTTGACATTTCCCTGAAGGCAATATAAAGGAAAAAGACATGAATGAAAAATGCAAAACAAACCTTTTTTCAAGGCAAAAAATTATATTTTTACTAAAAAATATTAAAAATATAAGAACTACAATGTAGTGTCTGTGGTCAACATTTTAGAGACAGAGATTTCTAAGTTGGTACAGTTAAGTCTCCCAAGTCAGTGCATCTTATAAGTTGGCACACGTGAAGAAAATAATATCTGTTGTGATGTAAAAATTGGTACAGAAGAATTTCTGTACGAACTTTAAACCAGATAGTAATGATGACAAATACATTTTTTTAGCTCACCTGGCCTGTGAGCTTTTGCCATCACTATGCGTCCGTTGTCCATCCGTCTGTCAACAATTTCAAAAATCTTCTCCTCTGAAACCACTGGGCCAAATGTAACCAAACTTGGCCTGAATCATCACCAGAGTATGGCTTCTCTAAATTGTGTTCGATTAGGCAGCAGGTCAAACAACATGGCTGCTGTTGCTAAAAATAGAACATAGGGGTAAATTGCAGTTTTTGGTCAATAACTCCAAATTTGTCACAGATATCAAAAATCTGACAGGGTAAAAGTGATCAGCATAGCAAGATCTACCAGCCCAGCAATTTTGAAGAAAATCCAAAAACCTGTCTTGGAGTAATTGCCCATTTTCCGTAAAATTTTCAAAATTCGTGCATATTTCATTTTTTATTTCAAAAAAGTGTAACAGATAGAGGTCAAGTGTAAATTGCAAAAAGGTTCAGCATATCAAGATCTACAAACCCTGAAATTTTGAAGAAAATCCAAAAACCCTTGTAGGAGTTATTGCCCTTTTTTGACGGAATTTTCAAAATTTTCATATCTTTTGTCTTTTTTTTTCTCAAACTATAGAAGATGAAGGTTAAGTGTAACTGATAAAATGTTTGCCATGCTGTGTCGATTTCAAAACTGGTGTTTAAAATTGTTTGATGACTGCCATTTTCAAAATGGCCGCCAAAGAAAGGCGGGAAAATTCAACATTGTTCGATTTCAATGAAATTTGGTTTCCAAATAGATATTGATGTAGTGACCTCAAAACCGGTGCTGAAAAGTGTATGCTGACCGCCATTTTCAAAATGGCCACCAAAAAAGGCGGGAAAATTCATCATTGTCCAATTTCAATGAAATTTGATTTTAAAATAGGAATTGATGTTGCAACTTCAAAACCGACGTTAAAAATTGTTCGTTGACTGCTATTTTAAAAATGGCCACCAAAAAAAGCTGGAAAATTAAACATTGTCTGATTTCAAAGAAAGTTGGTTTCCAAATAGACATTGATGTTGCGACTTCAAAACAGGTGTTGAAAAGTGTTCGTTTACCGCCATTTTCAAAATGGCCACCAAAAAAGGCGGGAAAATTCAACATTGTCTGATTTCAATGAAAGCTTGTTTCAATATAGATATTGATGTTGCGACTTCAAAACCGGATACGAAAATTGTTTGTTGACTGCCATTTTACTGCCATTTTCAAAATGGCCGCCAAAAAAAGGCGGGAAAATTCAACATTGTCCGATTTCAATGAAACTTGGGCTTCCAAATAGTTATTTATGTCGCAACTTCAAAAGTGATGTTAAAATTTGTTCGCTTACAGCCATTTTCAGAATGGCTGCCAAAAAAGGCGGGAAAATTCAACATTGTCCGAATTCAATGAAATTTTGGTTTCCAAGTGGATATTGATGTTGAGACTTCAAAACCGGTGTTGAAAATTGTTCCTTGATAAAAGTTGGGAAAATTCAACATTGTCTTATTTCAATGAAATTTGGTTTCCAAATAGACATAGATGTTAGGACTTCAAAACCAGATTTGAAAATTGTTGTTGAGCACCATTTTCAAAAGGGCCACAAAAAAGGCGGGAAAATTCAACATAGTCTTATTTCAATGAAATTTGGTTTCCAAATAGAATATAGTAAAACATGATCAGACTTAAAATACAGTTCAAGATATTGGTGGTGTTCGAACTACCAAAGTTTGAGGGACTGCAGTTCAACTGTATAACTTACAATGTTAGCTTGATTGTGGCAACTGAAAGCCAGGTGAGTGATACAGGCTCCTGGGAGCCTCTGATTTTGAGTGTTCCCATGAACTGTAAAAGTCCCAAAAGTGCAAAAATTTTGCGGTCGTATTATGGTATGGCGCTGGCGTTGGCATTGGCGTCGGCGTTGGCGTCGGCGTCTGTGGACAGCATAACTTTGGTTCTAGTGAACGGATTGTTACCAAATTTTAGCATGATGTTTGTTGGCACAAGCTTAAGCCCGGGTTTTAATTTTGTGTTCCTTGCCGAACCCGTTTATGAAAAAGAGGCAAAAAAGGGGCCAAAAAGGGGTTAAATTAGGTATTTTCGTGTCTGTGGACAGCATAACTTTGGTTCTAGTGGACGGATTGTTTTCAAATCTTAGTATGATGTNATATTTGTAGACATTTTGACCTTGACCTTGCCCTGAGGGCAATTTTCCAAAAACTTTAACATTGCCTCTAGAAGGTAGGCTAGTGGTAGGGTGTTTATATTTGGTATTTAACATCCTTATGATGAGTGCTTTCTAGTGGTACCATATTTGTAGACATTTTGACCTTGACCTTGCCCTGAGGGCAATTTTCCAAAAACTTTAACCTTGCCTCTAGAAGGTAGGCTTTTAGTGGTATTGTCTTCATATTTGGTATGTAACTTCCTCATGATGAGTGCTTTCTATTGGTACCATATTTGTAGACATTTTGACCTTGACCTTGCCCTGAGGGAAATTTTTAAAAAACTTTAACTTTGTCTCTAGAAGGTAGGCTTTTAGTTGTAGGATTTTCATATTTGGTATGTAACTTCCTTATGATGAGAGCTTTCTTCTGGTACCATATATGTAGACATTTTGACCTTGACCTTGCCCCAAGGGCAATTTGTTAAAAACTTTAACCTTGCCTCTTAAAGGTAGGCCTTCAGTGGTAGGGTGTTTATATTTTGTTTGTAACTTCCTTATGGTGAGAGCTTTCTTGTGGTACATATTTGTAGACATTTTGACCTTGACCTTGCCCTGAGGGCAATTTTTTTCAAAACTTTAACTTTGCTTCTAGAATTAAATTGTTTAGTGGTTGGGTCTTCATATTTGGTATGTGACGTTTTTCTGATGAGAGCTTTCTAATGGTACCATATTTGTAGACATTTTGACCTTGACCTTGCCCTGAGGGCAATATTTTAAAAACTTTAACTTTGCTTCAAGAATTAAGTTGTTTAGTGATTGGGTGTTTATATTTGATATGTGACTGCTTTCTATTACTTTTGAATTTATTGTGTATTGAGGTTACTGGAATCCCCGGCGAGCTATGTTGTCTGCTGACAACTCTTGTTTGTAAATAGAGCTTTCAATTACTTTTGTCTAAATTTATGTAAATTCTAAAACCGAAGGATTAACTCCCTCCATCTTGGTTTTGTCCTTATCTTTATTTGATATTACTGATCATTCGGATTTCGTTTGGTTTTTATCCATTTTAACATTTTTTTGAAATGATGGATTTCCTTTGTTTGGTTTCTAGTGCTGCTGATGAGGAATTAATTTCTGAAATGGCCATACAGCTCATTAAAATTTTTGCAGTTGGAGTTAACATATGTGTTATGGTCTCATGTTCATTTACTCCATCTCCTTTCGTAAAATATTTCTGATGGTACCATACTTGTGGAAATTTTGACCTTGACCTTTTCCCTGAGAGAAATTAAAAAAAAAAACTTTAACCTTGCTTCTAACAGTTGATCCTTTAGTGGTAGGATTTTCATATTTGGTGTGTGACTTCTTTATGATGTTAGCTGTCTTGCATTTAGTGGTAAGGTATTCATATTTGGTAATGTGACTTCATTAATGACATTATGACAAGAGCTTTCTTGGGGTACCATATTTTTTTAGACATGAAGACTTTGACCTTGCCCTTAGGATGATTTTTGTCTCGCCTGCGACGAATGTCCCGAAAGCGAGACATAGTGAGCATAGATTCCGTCGGCGTCATTAACATTTGGTTAACCCAAATGTTAAACTTTTTTTGAACTTCAATAACTTTCTCAAATAATATGCAATATCAATGAAATTTTGACATACCGGTAATGTTCAGTACAACCTTATTATTGTTTCCCAAATATTCCAATTTTTCCATTAGATGGACTTATATGGAAAGCCGTTGTGGAATTTATTCCCTATTTATTGATATCTATAAATGAATTATAGATATTAATAAATGATTTATAGATATCTATAAATCACTTTTAAATATCAATAAATCATTTATAGATATTAACAAATAGTGCGAATTATTAATATCTATAATTCATTTTTTAATATCTATAATTCAATTATTGATATCTATAATTCGACACTAATTATAGATATCTATAATTCATTTTTAAATATCTATTATTCAAATATCCATAATTCGATTTATTGATATCTATAATTCAAATCTCCATAATTCGAATTATTGATATCTATAATTCAAATCTCCATAAATCGCCCCTGTGACACTGATCAATAATCGTATTAATTATTGTATATGAAATGAAGAGTTCAGCTGATTCTGATTATTTTTTAATATCTATAATTCAATTCTAATATCCATAAATCGCCTCTGTGACATAGATCAGTTCTCACAAAGTAAAAATGTATATTATAAAAAGAGTTCAAACGACCTCGACTTTTTAAATATCCATAAATCGCCTCCACGACACTGATCATTACCTGTATTACTTTAAACGCATAAAAGACAAAGAATTTAACATATGTTTTTATATCTATCGAACTATTAAATAGTGCTTTGAATAATTTAAGAAACTGTTTAAATATGTAACTGAGTATATATTGTGATCATTACCTGTATTACTTTAAACGCATAAAAGACAAAGAATTTAACATATGTTTTTATATCTATCGAACTATTAAATAGTGCTTTGAATAATTTAAGAAACTGTTTAAATATGTA
>MJUU01035088.1:42756-59127 GCA_002080025.1 Modiolus philippinarum
ATTTATTAATATCTATAATTCATTTATAGATATCAATAAATAGGGAATAAATTCCACAACGGCTTTCCATAGACTTAGTTTTTTTCCATGAAATTTTTTTGTTTGCACCATATCTCAGCAACTACATGCCATAGACTGATGATTATTGGTAAGTGGTTACATCTTTAGTAGTGACCAACATCCATACCAGAATTATGTCATCTTGACCTATATTATCCGCTTCAGTGAATTTAGCTAAATTTTCTATTTAAGTCCATATATCAACAATTTTTAAACAAAATTGTGAATAAGGACTTTAGTTTTGATGTAGAATTGTTGCATATAGTCCATAGATGCACAATAAGCTTTCAGAATTTTATTCCGGTTCCAACTTTGGTAAATTTCCTGAAAATGTCCAAGACTAACAATTTTTGAAATTTTTGCATACAATCAAATATCTTGGCCATTTCTTCATACAAGACATAATTCTGAGAACTTAAGTATGAAAAAATATGGTTCCAATTTTGGTAATTTTCCTGAAACTCTCAAAGACAAGAAATTTTTGGGAATTCTTGTTTGCAACCATGTGTTTTGATGAATTTTAGTCGAAAACAATATTTTCATAGGTTAAATTTCATAAATTTTGTATTCCAATTTTGGTAAAATTCCTGAAATTGTCAAAGACCATGCAGTAGTTTCTTGGAATTCTACTTAGCCAGTACATCTTGATAAAGATGAAATTAGAGTGATAGTGGAGTGAGCAGGCAAGACACTAGGTTCCGCGGAACCTTTACGAATTATTTAAAAACTTGAACCTTGCTTCTAGAGGATAAACATTTATGGGTATGTGACTTTCCTATGATAAGAGCTTTCTTGCAGTACCATAATTGTAATCATTTTGACCTTGACATTTCCTGAAGGCAATTTAAAGAAAAAAGACTTGAATGAAAAATGCAAAACAAACCTTTTTTCAAGGCAAAAAATTATATTTTTACTAAAAATATTTAAAAATATAAGAACTACAATGTAAGATGTAGGGAAGGTCTTTTACTTAGTTTGCTGAAATTTTTTCGATCCCTGAAAAAACATGGCTGCCAGCGCAGAACATAGTTTAAAATGGGACCCTATGGGAAAAGCAAATATTTGCTATCTCCTCTGAAGTTACTGAAGCAAATGGAACCAAACTTTACTGGCATGATGTATGGAAGGTCATTTACTCAGTTTGCCAAAATTTTTTCCATCCATGAAAAAACATAGCCGCCGGCGCAGAACATAGTTTAACATGGGACCCTAGGGAAAAAGCATATATTTGCTATCTCCTCTGATGCTACTGAACAAAACTGAACCAAACTTTACAGGAATGATGTATGGAAGGTCCTTTACTTAGATTGCTGAAAACTTTCTGATCCGCCAAAAAACATGGCTGCCAGCGCAGATCATAGTTTAACATGGGCCCTATTGTAGAAGCATATATTTGCTATATCCTCTGAGGCTACTGAAGCAAATTGAACCAAACTTTACAGAAATGATGTATGGAAGGTCCTTCACATAGTTTGCCGAAACTTTTTCGATCCGTGAAAAAACATGGCCGCTAGCACAGAACATAGTTTAACATGGGACCCTATGGGAAAAGCAAATATTTGCTATCTCCTCTGAAGTTACTGAAGCAAATGGAACCAAACTTTACAGGAATGATTTAGGGAAGGTCTTTTACTTAGTTTGCTGAAATTTTTTAAACCCTGAAAAAACATGGCTGCCAGCTGCCAGTGCAGAACATAGTTTAACATTGGACCCTATGGGAAAAGCATATATTTGCTGTCTCCTCTGAAGCTACTGAAGCAAATTGAACCAAACTTTACAGGAATGATGTATGGAAGGTCCTTTACTTAGTTTGCCAAAATTTTTTCGATCCGCAAAAAAACATGGCCGCCAGCGCAGAACATAGTTTAACATGGAACCCTATGGGAAAAGCATATATTGACTATCTCCTCTGAAGCTACTGAACCAAATTGAACCAAGCTCAACAGGAATGATGTATGGAAGGTCTTTTATGTAGATTGCTAAAATTTTTCCGATTCCCTTAAAAACTTGGCTGCCAGCGCAGAACATAGTCTAACATGGGACCCTATGGGAAAAGCATATATTTGCTATCTCCTCTGACGCTACTGAAGCAAATTCAACCAATCTTTACAGTAAGGATGTATGGAAGGTACTTGGATCAGACAAAAAAGATGGACTCCAGTGCAGAGCATAGTTTAACATTGGAGCCAGGAATGAGATAACCATCATTGTAATCATCATCTCTGAAATGTATAGAAGGTCCTTTTCAAAAATTATTCATTTCAATAGGATCAGACAAAAAACATGGGTGCTAATGAAGAACATAGCTAAACATTTGACCCCATTGGTAAGAAAACATCTTTTTTAGTCATGTATGGCGTAGAAGCATTTTGCCAGGTGAGCGATACAGGCTCAGTCTCTGAGCCTCTAGTTTTATTTTTTATTTCAAAAAAGTGTAATAGAGAGAGGTCAAGTGTAAATTGCAAAAAGATTCAGCATATCAAGATCTACAAACCCTGAAATTTTGAAGAAAATCCAAAAACCCTTGTAGGAGTTATTGCCCTTTTTTGACGGAATTTTCAAAATTTTCATATTTTTTGTCTTCTATTTCTCAAACTATAGAAGATGAAGGTTAAGTGTGAACTGATAAAATGTTTGCCATGCGGTGTGGATTTCAAAACTGGTGTTTAAAATTGTTCGTTGACTGCCATTTTCAAAATGGCCGCCAAAAAAAGGTGGGAAAATTCAACATTGTTCGATTTCAATGAAATTTGGTTTCCAAATAGATATTGATGTAGTGACCTCAAAACTGGCGCTGAAAAGTGTTTTCAAAATGGCCGCCAAAAAAGGTGGGAAAATTCAACATTGTCCAATTTCAATAAAATTTGGTTTTATAATAGGAATTGATGTTGCAACTTCAAAACCAACGTTAAAAATTGTTCATTGACTGCTATTTTAAAAATGGCCGCCAAAAAAAGCCGTAAAATTAAACATTGTCTGATTTCAAAGAAAGTTGGTTTCCAAATAGTTATTGATGTTGCGACTTCAAAACCGGTGTTTACCGCCATTTTCAAAATGGCCACCAAAAAAGGCGGGAAAATTCAACATTGTCTGATTTCAATGAAAGTTTGTTTCAAAATAGATATTGATGTTGCGACTTCAAAACCGGATTTGAAAATTGTTTGTTGACTGCCATTTTACTGCCTTTTCAAAATGGCCACCAAAAAAAGGCGGGAAAATTCAACATTGTCCGATTTCAATGAAACTTGGTTTCCAAATAGTTATTTATGTCGCAACTTCAAAACTGATGTTAAAATTTGTTCGCTTACAGCCATATAGAATGGTTGCCGAAAGAGGCGGGAGGATTCAGCATTGTCCGATTTCAATGAAATTTGGTTTCCAAGTGGATATTGATGTTGCGCCTTCAAAACCGGTGTTGAAAATTGTTCCTTGACTGCCATTTTCAAAATGCCATTTTCAACATTGTCTGATTTCAATGAAATTTGGTTTCCAAATAGACATAGATGTTGGGACTTCAAAACCAGATTTGAAAATTGTTTGTTGAGCACCATTTTTAAAAGGGCCACAAAAAAAGGCGGGAAAATTCAACGTAGTCTTATTTCAATGAAATTTGGTTTCCAAATAGACTATAGTAAAACATGATCAGACTTAAGGTGTCTCAGTGGTATTATTCCGCCATTTTTGTCTAAAAATTGTTCATTTAGGTTTCATTCATTAAGAAATTTAACAAAATAGTTATTTAATATGAAAAGAAAGTTCAAATATGTTTAAAATTTATATTCCTAACCATTTTTTTTAACATTTTCATTTCAAAAAAATGAGTTAAAACACATGAGCTTTAAATCTGTTGCTGGATTTACAGAACACAGAAATTATTCAAGGGAGAGAATTTGATAAAATATTTTAACAAAGATATCACTAGAGAAATTAACATTTTGCATTTTTTCTCTCTTATTTCAACGGTGACCCCTAAATTTTATTTTTTATATGTACACTACATAATGATAATTAAACACATGCAAAGTATGAAAAAATTCTATAATAGATTTTTCAAACTATCCTCTTATATGATCATGTTCCCTATCATTTCTATGTAAAATCCTGAAATTTTCTATTTCAGATTTTGCGCTTAAATGCACGGTGACCTCCAAATTTTATTTTACATTTTGAACAATAATACAATTATGTTTCTACAGAGAAAATTTTACAAAATTCTATAATAGGAAATTAATACCCTGCAGACACCTAAAAATACAGTTCAAGATATTGGTGGTGTTCGAACTACCAAAGTTTGAATGACTGCAGTTCAACTGTATAACTTACAATGTTAGCTTGATCGTGGCAACTGAAAGCCAGGTGAGCGATACAGGCTCCTGGGAGCCTCTAGTTTTGAGTGTTCCCCTGAACTGTAAAAGACCCAAAACTGTGCTACAATCCCTAATAGATAATCTTGTTGTTAGATGTTTACTGTAACTGCTTAAGTTCATTATTTTTGTTGAAAGTATTTTTGTTTACCGGTAAATATTGAAAATTCTCACCTTCCAATGAAAACCTGAAGTGCAAATAACTATTTTTCGTTCCCTGTTCATTCAGATTCACACCCTGCGCCGACTTATAAGACATTTAAACTTGGTGATATATATCGGGGGTAGGTCATTATATGCTTGATTTTCATATGTTTAATTGAAGTTCTAATTTTAAAGTCTGCATGATTTGGAAGTTGATTAATGCTTGTTTATATTGCTGAAAATTTTTAGAAGTATGTTAAAGATTACAACGCAAATTGGTAAATGTTTAGGTAAATGAAAGGTAAATGTTTAGATGCGCCTACTTATAAGACTGCATCGTATCTCTTTGTTACAGTCATTGTATCATCTGATGAACAATTTCTGTCAAATTATAGAACAATTATCATAACAAGATATGTGTATAAGATCCTTCCTACAGGTAACAATAATAGATAATCCTGTTATTATACATGTTATCTTGTTTTCAGTTGAACACCTTCCAAATTGTGGTTGCCTCTGATGGACAAGATTCTTTTATTTGCTACCATTATTTAGATGATGGTATCCAGTGGATTACCAGCCAGGGAAAAGACAGTCCATTTTATCCTGATCCTCCAGCACAGGCAGGATTTGATTCTGGTGTGGGACGACTGTCTTACAGACTTCCAAATTCTGGGACTAAAGATGTCAGAGATCTTGTTAAGTAAGATATTTTGCAGTTTACATTTTCCTGATAAACAAGCCTACATTCATGACAGCTAAGCAAAAAAACCTGATCATTCTGATAAAAGAGGGTCTTCAGTTAACATTAAATCTATATGTACCGGTAGGTTTCTACATTTAGCTGATTTTCTAGAGCTTTCTTGTTTGAGGGTTTTTATGTAAAATTATAGACATACTGCCTGCTTCTTTTTTAGGCCGTTATAAAAAAATATCTTATATTCTCATCCCCACCTGCTCTGATTTTTCACCCACCTAAAAAAAATTTTTTTTTTTTTGGCCAATTTTGGTAAATTCCTTTGTAAATATCAGCACTTTTCACAAAATATAATAAAAGATGTATAGTATGATCGCAGTAAATTTGGAGAACTTGTCATTTATATACATCCTGTTTTCCTTCATTTTGATTGTTTTATGCAGATCTGGAAGATTTTTAACCTTGTTAGATTTTTCATAGTTCAGTAGACATAGTTTGGAAATTTTAAGTATTTCAAAAGAATTACTTTTGATACTTTTTTGATATCCTGTATTTGACACTTCATCCTTTGTGAATGTAATGTTATATTGGAACAGGAAATAGATTCATAGAATTATGGTACTTAATTATACACAAAATTTGGCTCAGTGACGTGCCTTGTTAATATTTCACTAAAGTAAAGCTGAAGAGTTTTTATGCCCCACCAGGAAGTGGAAGGGGCATATAGATTTACCCTTGTCCGTTCGTACATCCATCCGTCCGTTCTGATGTTAAGTTTTGCGTTTAGGTCCATATACAATGTATTGGCAATCTCTTGTAGTATTTTGATAATATTACATCAGTACATGCCCTATGAGTAGTACTACAAGATTCACTAACAATTAGGGATCCATGAGGCCATGTAAAATTAATTATCTGGTTCTCAGATAATGACTTTCAAAAAAATGGTGAGGGAGGGAGGGTATTTAATTTATGTATTTATTTTGTATGCTCATCAAAACTCCATCATTAACTTTTCAGATTTTATGAATAAATACTAAAATATGATAAAGTATATAAAAGTAAGAGAGAACAAACCCACAAGTTAAAAAAATAATACTCCAAAGACCATGAAAAACACAAATAGGAAAGACATTACACAAGGACAATATATAGTCCCTGCATCAGGTAAGTACCACACAGAAAAGAAAAGTATATATTGATCATATCATAAATGGAGTATGCATCAATCATCATGAATCTTGGAGTCAAAGCAACCTGCAATCATCAAAGACAAGAAACAGGTAAAGAAAAGACAGATCCAATATACCTCATCAGGATATGTCACCTTAAAGAAACTCCTGGAGAAAATTGAATTAGACTCCCTTATAGAGAAAATTGAATTAGACTCCCTTATAGACAGGGGAATAATTGATGAACCTTAATTAGATCCAATGGGATCCGGTAAATAAGGTGTATTTGTATTATTTACTTGGTCACAAGTTGGTGACAGCAGTACAAGTGGAAGGGTTACAGTCAGATACACTGACCATCTAGATAGAGCCAAATCTATCAAGGAAGTCACAAAAATAAATTCTTCCAATTAGCAAAATGATAGTGGGATCCCCTTCCAGTGACTGCAATGACAGATTCTTTATTTTCGAGTTCAGAACAAGGTCTCAGACTGATTTTCAAAACATTCTCGTGCAGTAAAGGATCTCTGTTTTCTGGTATTTCCGGCAGACTCGCCATACTCCTTTTTCATAATTTCCTTTACGGTTGTTTAATCCGCCAAAGTCACAATAAACGATGGGTTAACGCACGAAAACCCGTTCAAAAGATCTCAAAAGTGTCAGCGAAATCAACTTTCGTTTTGTTGTTGACAAAACCATTCGGAATATAAACCGGAAGTAGCGATTTCCGCAAAGAAAACGAAAAATCAAGAGAGCTTCGAATGAAATTTGAGTTGTCTCTCTTTGATCAATCCAAGTGAAAAAGCGGGAAAATTTGAACGCGGATTTTGTTACCGTTGTATTTATTTTTGGGGGACAATAAATACAGGCCAGCGGCCAGGTTTTTGCCCATGCGGCGGTATCTGAGAACCAGATAATTAATTTTACATGGCCTGACCTATATTTTACGCTTGAGAGACTTTTGTTTAATTTTGTGTTAAAGTCCATTCCTCAAAACCACACATTATACCAATATGATGTTTCATCAAATTAATTACCTTGATGAGTACTACCCAAAACATTGACATTTAGGTGGCTTTGACCTATATTTTATGCTGAGTGACTTTTGTTAAATTTTGCATTTAAGTCCTTTTCTCAACAACTATGCATTGTATCAATGTGATGTTTCATCAAATTAATTATAGTGATGAATACTACCCAAAGCATTGATAGTTAGGTGGCTTTGGCCTATTTTTTATGCTTGAGTGACTTTTAAATATGTGTTTCTAAAACATACTGTAGTTCTCAACAACTTCAAAAATGGAAGATGAAAACAGCAATGAAATTATAAGTGACTCTCTTACAACAATATCCCAGCATGAACTAAATTCTGAATTTGCAGAAAAGAATTGGGACAGGCAACTAACAATCCATAATGTTAACAAAAACTTATTAACTAAATAATACTTCTTATTTTCTATTTATTGATGTATCTATTTATAGTATGATCTATTTTTATCTTAACTATTTATTGTAACTATGGTCACATTATGACGTTCTCTAAAAATATTGTGCCTACAAAGGTACTTCAGTCTTCAATTTTACAATTATATTGTCCTGATGACGGCCGTGAAGGCTGAAACTAGTCGACCAAATTAAAGTCGTTTTACTGCATCCAACGGAATGTTGTTGTCACTTTAGTATCAGTTTGAGTAACTTTTGTTAAATTTTGCGTTTAAGTCCATTTCTGAGCAACTACACATGATAAGTTGGCTTTGACCTATATTTTACGCTTGAGTGACTTTAGTTAAATTTTGCGTTTATGTCCCATTTCTCATCAACTGAACATGCTGTCCCAAAGTTGTTGCATCAAAATAAATCTACTTGATAAGTAATATTCAAATTAAAGCCAATTAAGTATCTTTGACCTACATTTTACACTTGAGTGACTTTTGGTAAATTTTGTGTTTTACATATTTTCTCAACAACTACACAACATATCATTATGATGTTATGATGTTTCATGAAATTACTCATCTTTGTGAGAACTACCCAATTTTTGGACAATTTGTTGACTTTAACCTCCATTTTATGCTTGAATGACTTTATTAAATTTTTGCATTAGGCCCATTTCAAACAGCTATTGGTAAATACATTTTTATAACCTGACCAATATTTAAAAGACTTTATGGTATTTTTGTTACTTTCCATTATTCAACAAAAGTTTATTGAACAATCATCTGTAATGGTACTTCATGATGATTCAGTGACTTGGATCTATTTTTTATGCCTGTTTGTCATAGATTTTCTATTGTGATAAATTTGTTGGCGGGGCATCCATGTCTTATAGACACATTCTCTAGTTTTGATATGGAAATTTGTAAATCTGTGCACATATTTGGTAAAATGTTGCAGTCTTAGATTTTGTGTGGGTTTGACAGGTAATGTACGTTCAGAATTTAAAGAGGACTCCATGTCCTGTTTTATCTAGTCAGGTTTCCAGTGTGGACAGTGTTCAGTTTAGCCAGTTTTCCTGTAGTTTTCAAAGAAGAAATACTTTATTTCCAAACCAGAAAAAAATGTTTACTTTGAAAGTTTTCTATGATAGAACAGTTTTGATGAATGCAGATTAAATCTATGCTTTCATAGAAAATTATATTCATCATGTTTTTTTTTTTTTGTTGCACAAACAAACATATAAATTATATGTAGAAAAAATATTTCACAGATAATTTTGAAGAAAGCATACTTATAAGTAAACAATATGCTGAAATCAATTTTGATGTAGATCAAAGCATGTGGTCCTCCTTAAAGTCAGGTGCTCCGAGTCTGAATATTTCCCTCAAACTTTTGTGGACTCATAGCACCTTACTTGCAAGCAATGCAGGCAAACTAAAATATTTTATGAAACCACATTTCACCAAAGTTCATAAATTTTAATTCTGCACATTTTGTCGCTTTGACAACTCTGAAAGATATATTCCTTCAGTATGTTTAGTACAATGGAGTTAATCAGTTGGTTTATAGTACCAAAAACTAGTGACGCAATCAAGGACAGAAATGAAATAGATAGAAATGTTTAATGTGTGTGAGGAAATATTGAAAATATTATATTGAGTTATGTAAAATATTACCTCCTCCCCCACTCTAGCTGCAGAATTGTAGGTCTATAGGTCCTTTTATTATCCCCTCACCCAATGGAGTTGGTGAGGGGATATAGCATCTCGCCCACCTGCCTGTTCGTACCACCTCAGGTTAAAGTTTGCGTTAAGGTTCATATCTGAGAAACTACATGTGGCACATCAATAATCTTTGGTCAGTGGATGTGTCTTGGAGAGTGATGCTGCTTCAGATGATAATTGGGTCACTTTGACCTACATTTTACACTTGACTGACTTGGGTTTGAGTTTCCATTAATGTTTATATCTAAGATACTACATGTTACACATCAATGATCTTAATGTGCAGTGGATGTACCTTCAACATTCATACATCTTTAGATTTTATTAGGGTTATTATTTCTTGACAGCGGGTGAGGGGATTAGCTGTCATTTGCGACTGCTCCCACTTCTAGCTTTTTTTCTGATTTGGTAGACCATATGGTCTGCAACTATAAAAAAAATCAGCATAAGGACCATAAGAGCTATTGTTCCGTAGCTATCCCCACTCAAGAAAAAAAGAAATGTACATATATTTTAACCCACTTTGATGTATAAATGCAACAATTTTGCTGATACAAATGCTCTGGCATATAAACTGACATGTCTGATGTACAAACCAGATGTCCAGTATATTAGAATCAGTTCATTGTGGGTAATTAAATATAAACTGTTTACAAGTGATTCTGGCTATCCAGGTTATTAGCAGTATCTTTTGAAAGTGCAGATATAATTAGAATCATGCAGGCAATATCCACTGATGGATCCAGTCTTCAAAAAAAGGGGGTGGGTGCCCAATGAGGTCTAGAAGTTGATATTTTACCATTTCGATTTTTGCCAAATTTCTCCAAGAAATTTTAAAAACATTTCAGGAAAAACAAGGAACCACCATTCCTCATCTCTGTAAGCACCAATGAATATCTTAAAATATTTATATTTCTCTTATTTCACTTTTCAACCAATAATAATGTGATTATCTATGGTTTCTTAAGATACATGTATGTACATCAGTTGTTATACCCAAGCTTTATAGGCGGTATATAGTGATTATGGTGTATGGTCATCCGTTTGTTATTCCGTCCGCCGTAGGGTACACATTTGTGGCAATAATTCTTCCTAGACCATTCAGTGGAATTCAATGGAACTTTTACAGAATGTTCAGTACATTTTGCCCCCGATATTGCCATTGTGCACCATCTATTTAAAAATTTGATATGATATGATTTTTATTTTTCTGGATTTTTTATTTCTGGAATCAAATCGGGGAAAGGGGGTGGGGTTGGGTATGTATTTTAGTAAGCTTTGCTCATATTTTTCTAGTTTCAATAGTGTTATAATGCCATTATTGATGATTTTCCTGCAAATAATACTGATCCATTTCACACTGTCATACCAAGTTATAAAGTTTATTCCCTGACAATTGTAGATAATTTCGGGCATACAAAAAAGTCTAAAATTTCCAATAGAAAATTAAAGAAGTCTTTCTGACTGAGTCTGGAAAGAACTGAACAAGAATATATCATAAATTCAAATAGGATGATAAAATTTCAGGACTGGAACATTTATAATGAAAGTTCAGTTCATAAAACATATTTTTGTGCACATGTAGAATCAAAATATTAATTAAACTTAACTTCTGTCCACATCGGATGTATTTGTAGTGTAAATGAAATGGTGTAGGATCATCATAAAATACAAAGGTAACACAAACTTCAATAACCCCTGGCAACAGAATAAAATTTTCTGGTTTCTTCTAGATTTTTTTATGAACTATATATATGTTTATATGTTTATTAATCCAAGAACTATATACCATTTAACATGTTTAATGTGTAATATTTTATATCAGGTCATATTTTGATGCATATATATATATCATTTATATTAAGATTTTTTAGAATTTGCATTTATTTTTATTCAAAGGAAAAAAGAGCTAGAGATATAAAACGAGTTTTATAATATAATGACTCAGAATCAGACTAAAAATACTACATTAAAAAGTTCACTAATAATTAGCCTTCAAAATTGTAATCACACCTAAAAAACAACCATAGCAATACAAAGGAATAGAATTTAAAAAAAAACAGTCATTGATAAAGGCTCAAGACATGTGCCAGGCACAAATGTAGAGGGAAACAGCTGAAAAACATGAAATTCTGGGGTGGGGTTGGGGTTTTAGGGTTTGTTAGATTTCAAGCCTGTCAAATTTCTATATAAATGGTAGAACATTTACTCAAATTGACATAATTAAGATAAGTTTGAAACAACAAATAATTTGGTAAATTATACTGTATTACAAGACTGGACTTTTTATTACAGATTTTCCAATATTAATGTACCAGGATCCTGGATTTATAAGATTGGTAGAACAAATGGTCAGAATATTGTTACACCAGATCGTAATACAGGAGATGGTATGGTATTTATGAACAAAGAAATTTTAAACCAAGTGATAAATATTTTTTTGCTCTTTAAGTTTTGAAGTTATATCACAGTATAGAAGATTTGTCTGAAATGTTTATGCATAATGATACAAAAGTTGGCATGGAATGCCACAGCATATCTTTGTTAATAGAAAAATGTTGACTTTTATACCTCAACNTATATAGCTTGGTCTTGGTTAGTACATGTCAGTCTGCCATATGGCTTTTGACCTTGACCTCAATTTCACGGTCCAGTGACCAGGTTAAGTTTTTTTGCTTAAGTCTGTTTCTCAATAACTACAAGCCATAGGTCAATGATATTTGGTATATAGCTTAGTCTTGGTTAGTACATGTCAGTCTGCCATATGGCTTTTGACCTTGACCTCAATTTCATGGTCCAGTGACCAGGTTAAGTTTTTTGCTGAAGTCTGTTTCTCAATAACTACAAGCCATAGGTCAATGATATTTGCTATATAGCTTGGTTTTGGTTAGTACATATCAGTCTGCCATATGGCTTTTGACCTTTTCATGGTCTAGTGAACAAAGTTGAGTGTTTCTGATTATAATAATTTCTTAATTACTGTAAGTGGAATGGTAATAATATTTGGCTTGTAGGTTGCTCTTGGTGTAGTACATGAATGTTTTAGCGACAAGCAGGGACGGGCGAGACATCTATTAGGGTCCACTTTTGTTATTTTTCTGGATTTTTTATTTCTGGAATCAAATCAGGGAACGGGGGGTGGGGATGGGTATGTATTTTAGTGAGCTTTGCTCATATTTTTCTAGTTTCAAGAGTGTTATAATGCCATTATTGATGATTGTCCTGCAAATAATACTGATCCATTTTACACTGTCATACCAAGTTATAAAGTTTATTCCCTGACAATTGTAGATAATTTTGGGCATACAAAAAAGTCTAAAATTTCCAATAGAAAATTAAAGAAGTCTTTCTGACTGAGTCTGGAAAGAACTGAACAAGAATATAACATAAATTCAAATAGGATGATAAAATTTCAGGACTGGAACATTTATAATGAAAGTTCAGTTCATAAAACATATTTTTGTGCACATGTAGAATCAAAATATTAATTGAACCAAACTTCTGTCCACATCGGATGTATTTGTAGTGTAATGAAATGGTGTAGGATCATCATAAAATACAAAGGTAACACAAACTTCAATAACTCATGGCAACAGGATAAAATTTTCTGGTTTCTTCTAGATTTTTTTATGAACTATATATATGTATGTTTATTAATCCAAGAACTATATACCATTTAACATGTTTAATGTGTAATATTTTATATCAGGTCATATTTTGATGCGGTCTCCCACAGAGATGGCGTGGGCAGTGTAATCTGTTTGTAATATCTGTGCATTCGAAGAACAGCCAATCCCTTGGTGGGAAGGCAATCTCGATATTCATTTCTCTAATTCTAACCCCGTTGGGTTCCTACGATAGACCGTAAGATTTTTTAGAATTTGCATTTATTTTTATTCAAAGGAAAAAGGAGCTAGAGATATAAAACAAGTTTTTATAATATGATGACTCAGAATCAGACTGAAAATACTACATAAAAAAGTTCACTAATAATTAGCCTTCAAAATTGTAATCACACCTAAAAACAACCATAGCAATACAAAGGAATAGAATTTACAAAAAAAAACAGTCATTGATAAAGGCTCAAGACATTTGCCAGGCACAAATGGAGAGGGAAACAGCTGAAAAACATGAAATTCTGGGGTGGGGTGGGGGTTTTGGGGTTTGTTAGATTTCAAGTCTGTCAAATTTTTATTTAAATGGTAGAACATTTACTCAAATTGAAATAATTAAGATAAGTTTGAAACAACAAATAATTTGGTAAATTATACTGTATTACAAGACTGGACTTTTTATTACAGATTTTCCAATATTAATGTACCAGGATCCTGGATTTATAAGATTGGTAGAACAAATGGTCAGAATATTGTTACACCAGATCGTAATACAGGAGATGGTATGGTATTTATGAACAAAGAAATTTTAAACCAAGTGATAAATATTTTTTTGCTCTTTAAGTTTTGAAGTTATATCACAGTATAGAAGATTTGTCTGAAATGTTTATGCATAATGATACAAAAGTTGGCATGGAATGCCACAGCATATCTTTGTTAATAGAAAAATGTTGACTTTTATACCTCAACATAAGTAAAGCAACATATTGCAATTTTAAGATCTTATTTTGAATTCATATACTGTGGATGCTTTTAATTTCGTGGGTGCCAATTTTCGTGGTTTTGCTAAAATTTATATTTGTGGGTTTCTAAATTCCAGGCTAAATTCATGGATTCAGACTTTCTTCATTGCAAGGTAATGCTAAATTTGTATTTCCTTGGGCCTTAAATTTTGTGGTTAGAGTCTACCACGAAATCCACGAAAATTGGCACCCCACAAAGAATAGTGCTTTCACAGTATTTAGTTTCTCCTACTATGTCAAAACTTGACACTTCTGTAAAGCAAACTTTTTGGCTGATCAGACCATTATCTTTAGACCATCTGTAATTGATTATATGACAGGATACATATCTTTGAAGAGAAAACATACAATTATCATGGTTATACCCTTGAAAGTGTCAAAGACACAATGAGCATGTCAGTAAACAAACTGAATACTGATTCTGTCAAAACAGCATGCAAGATAGATCAACAACTCTACATTTACATACACATTATCTTGATACAACTCATTAAAAGAGAAAATTAAAAGCTACATTTTCCTGATCATAAACATGAAGTTATTTCAAATCATTATTTAAATGTTACTAAATTTTATGATTTTAGATGACTAATATCATGAATATTCAGTCCAATAGTTAAATAGGTTGAAATTACATAAAAAAAGTTTCAATATCCTTTGACCATAAAATAACAACTATTTTATCCATGAAAATTGCTATCCAAGTTGACAAAAGAAATTATTGACAGTGTGCTGTTTACACATCATATTTCACTTCATTTCAGTGACAATTTTTGAACCAGATATGGGGGCAGATACCTGTTTAGAAGGAGCCAAAACATGTCATGCAAATGCACAATGTGTAGATTTTGAAACAGGTTTCTGTTGTGAATGTATGGCACCATCCTATGGAAATGGTAAAAGCTGCTTAAAGCCAAGTATGTATTATTTAGAACTGACAAATCCATGTGTGAAGAACGTGATGTTTGTTCAGTGATCTATCTCCTCCAACAATATATATGGGGGGATATAGAAGTGTGTTATTCTATCACAATCTTTAAATTCATGTTTATTTTAAGTACTTGGTATGAGTAATTAGATGGATGAATTTGAAGTTGCTTTAATCTAGGGAATTCATTGAAAATTTGTTGGACTTCAATGATTTAGAATAAAGTTTGCATAATTGTCCAGGTCTCAGATACTACATATGTACAGGAATTGTATTTCTTGAAAAGCAAAGAGTTCTCAATGAAAATATTAGAAGAAAATAAGCATTTTTTTGTTTTTCATATGGTTGAAATGGAAACTCTTAAAAAAAAAACATATAGGAAAGACAAAAAAATGCTGTCAACAACATTAACAATTGATGCAGCAATAGAAATATTAAATGATAGATTAAAAAAATCGGTTTAAAAACATTTTAGCCTCCTCTGAAATCTGCAAGTTCATATCCCACTATTCTAGTGAAAACATTTATCCTCACTGGTCGTGTACCAATTATCGCCATTTTCACACTATGATTTTGCATTTGATCTTCTTTAACTCGGACTAAACCTTTAAAGCGTTGTATTGTAAAAGTTTACCAAGAATTACGTTAAACAATCTAGTTGAATTTCAGTTTCATTGCACATGCCCAGTAATATAGTCATTTTAAAAAATGTTGGTTTTCTCGACAAATTTTGCTGATGTGTGTACCAGTTATAGCCATCTTTCAAAATATGCATCAGCTTTTTATTAGCTCACCTGGCCAAAGGCCATGTGAGCTTTTACCATCACTCGTCGTCCGTCGTCCGTCCGTCCGTTAACTTTTATTCAAAGATCTTCTCCTCTGAAACTACTGGGCCAATACTAACCAAACTTGGCCTGAATCATCACCAGGGTATGCTCTTTCAAGTTTGTGATTTTTATGTCCGTAGACCAAACAACACGGCCGCTGTTACTAAAAATAGAACATAAGGGTAAATTGCTGTTTTTTGCAAATTACCCAAAAACCATTACAGATATCAAAATTCTGACATGGTGTAAAAATGATCAGTATGATGAGATCTACCTGCCCTGCAATTTTGGAGAATATCCGTTTACCCGTCTTCGAGTTATTGCCCCTTTTCCGTAAAATTTTCAGTTTTTCGTTACTTCTGGTCTTATATATTGAAATTTA
>MJUU01035088.1:121663-136416 GCA_002080025.1 Modiolus philippinarum
CGTACTACCTTATGGAGGTAGACCTAGGTTGAGGGCCATAACTCTTGAAAATCACTTGTACGTTTGTTTAAACATTCTAAGTTTTGAAATAACAATAATGATCTTAATTCTTTTTTACATAAAAAGCATCAATAAAACTGCCTGTTTCAAATGCGTAACTAATTTAAGAGTTATCGCCCTTAAGCAAGGATCAACAAAACTGCGAAAATAAAGGTTGCATGAAGATATGTATGTCGTCTGTGGGTCAAAACAGTTTATTAAATTTTGATGAAAGCCATGAAACTTATTTCTACACGTTGAATATTTATACTGTATTGATAGCGCTGATTACTAGTATTTTGTTTGGTGCATGGGTTGTTGATATATTTCATTTACATTAAGAAAAGTATTTTGTGCTCAATAATTATCTGGTTGTATCTAAAACCAAGCTATTAAGAATACATTAAGTAAGTCTTTCATATAATTAGATTTTATTCAAAATGGAATTGCAATCTCTAATAATCAACTGCCAATATACACATCAAAGGTCAAGTGAGGAAAAGATAGTGGAAGTCAAAAACAGAATTTAGATCATGCATTTTTTTTCGGTTTATGTATGTTTGTGTGAAAATGCAAGCAATATATTAAATATTTAGATTAAAAGTAAAATAAGACACACCACATGAAATTTCAGACATAATGAATTTTCACCCTTTACTTATGATAACATGTAATACTGTTTTTTGTCATGTCTTATTGTAGATCTCAGTGTGTCAGGGACTTAAGAAAAGTATGTAACTGTCTTAAACTAAAACCACGGGATATCCCCCTTTTAAAACCGGTCATGAATATTGTAATCGTTTGAACTCTATGTTTCTTTCTATTTTTGGTAAGCGGACAACTAAATCCATACAGGCAAAAAAGTAAATTTTTGTACACATTTGAACTTTAAGTTATCTGCAGGGTATTATTTTCCTATTATAGAATTTTACCAAAATTTCTGTGTAAAAACATAATTGTATTAATGTTGAAATTTTAAAATAAAATTTGGGGTGACCGTGCATTTAAATTTACAAAATAAAAATGAGGGGTCACCGTTGAAATAAGAGAGATAAATTGCAAAATGTTAATTTCTATAGTGATATCTATATAACAGAATTTAAATCATGCACTTTTTTTTCGGTTTATGTATGTTTGTGTGAAAATGCAAGCAATATATTAAATATTTAGATTAAAAGTAAAATAAGACACACCACATGAAATTTCAGACATAATGAATTTTCACCCTTTACTTATGATAACATGTAATACTGTTTTTTGTCATGTCTTATTGTAGATCTCAGTGTGTCAGGGACTTAAGAAAAGTATGTAACTGTCTTAATATAAAACAACGGGACATCCCCCTTTTAAAACCGGTCATGAATATTGTTTTTTTTCAAAATCGTTTGAACTTTATATATCTTTCTATTTTTGGTAAGCAGACAACTAAATCCATACAGGCAAAAAAGTAAATTTTTGAACACATTTTAACTTTAAGGTATCTGCAGGGTATTATTTTCCTATTATAGAATTTTACCAAAATTTCTGTGTAAATTTAAAATAAAATTTGGGGTGACCGTGCATTTAAATTTACAAATTAAAAATGAGGGGTCACCGTTGAAATAAGAGAGATAAATTGCAAAATGTTAATTTCTATAGTGATATCTATATAAAATTATTTTATCAAATTATCTCCCTTGTATAATTTCTGTGTTCTGTTAATCCAGCAACAGATTTTAAGCACACGTGTTTTAGTTATCCATATCATACCGAAAAATGTGAAAGTGATAAGGAATAAAAATTTTAAATACTTTGGAACTTTCTTTACATTTTAAATTGATATTTTGTTAAATATCTTAATGAATGAAACCTAAATGAACAAGTATCAGACAAAAATGGCGGAATAATACCACTCAGACACCTTAACTCTGTAAAAAAAAAAAAAAAAAAAAAAAAAAATCTATATACTTCAAGATTTAGTAAATTTTATTTAGTAAAATTCTTATCATACATGGTATAGACAAATTTTGTAATGACATTTTTCACTTTCACATATAAGGATGGACCACAGCTTTAAAAAATGCCAAAAGAATTGATATGTTCTAGATAAAGTTTAAGGTCAAACTGAGTGCATATATAGCATAATTGGGATATTTTAGTGTATGAATATTGTGGCGGTTTTATGTTAAAATGATTTATATTGTCTTCTTAAGGTAGCACACAGTCTTTTGAAGGAAAATTGTCAGTCCCTGACTTTGAATGCCCGTAACTTTGTTACCAGTAAAGATACAATAACAAATGAGGTAATAAATGAAAGGAAAATAATTAAATTGTCAGTTAATGCTTATTTCAATAATATTCCTTTAATATATCAATGCCAAAATTTCCATATTTAGCAAAATATTTAGTTTTAAGGGTTATTATTTGAAAATGAAAATAACTTTTACAACTTTACAGGTAGATGAATTCCGTTAACGTTATCTGAAAGAACATTTCAATTGCTGCGAAACCGTGTCTCAGATTTTTGAAACAAGGCTCAGTTAAAAAATAAATTGATTTCAAACTGTAATTTCAAACCAGATCCTATATCGAAAATCTGAGACAGGGTTTTGTAGCATTTTCATGGTTCTTTCAGATACACTCATTATAATTCGGCTATTTGTAAAGCTGTAAACGTTATTTTGGTTTTAAAAATATAAGGTAAAAATCCCAATTTTTTGCCAAATATGGAAATTAAAACAATGAAACTTAAAAGAAATAATACTGAAATGAGCATTAAAAGTCAGTTCAATCCTTTTCCTTTTATTTGATACCTCATTTGTTATCGTATCTTTACTAAGAACAAAGCTATAGGCATTCAAAGTCAGGTACCGACAATTTCCTTCAAAAGACTGTTGTGCTACCTTCAATTTTGATGTTTTGGTAAAACGGCTTGCTTCATTTGATAAACGACGGAAAGGTAACTGTGTATGTCATTTCAACCCTGCTTGACCTTGACCTTTAGTAACTTTGTAACCAAAAGTGCAATACTGGGAAAAATGAACAATTTTTGGATTATGTTTGAAAAGCTGGAGTTATTGAAATATAATTTGAATTATAAAAAACTTACAAATTATGCTTATTAAAAGAATACATCAAAATGACATAAAAATAAATTGTATAGATACCTTGGGCCAATTATGAATCAATAAATTAATGTTTCGGGTTTTATTATTTTGATTTGATCTATTGTGTATGGATTATCTTTTTTTCTTGGTGTATTTATTTATTTATGTAGATGTCTAACACATGCATGTGATTTGTCAATTAAATCCCCTGGTTTATTTGACAATTNGGGACAGATAAAGGGGATGTTTGGGTACCCATAAACCGGTTTAACCCTACCGCTGGATTTTGCTAGTGCCGGTACCAAGTCCGGCTGTCCCGAGTTCCAATCGTTGTTTACGTTTGTCTTTTGTCTTATTTGTGTTTTCCCTGTGTAGTTCTCTAGCAGATTGTGGCATGTAATTATAATTTTCAGCCATTGTAGGTGTTTCCTGTTGTCCCTTTTATTTCATTTGAGTTTCTAATTTTCGAGTATTATTAATTTTTGTGTGTTTGAAGAAATGCCGCCAACACATCAAAATAAAACTGAGCCCAACATTGTCCAATTTACGGTACAACATGTTTTGTTAATTCTTTAATTTGAACATCTGACACTATAAAATGGGACAATCTTTCGGCACCGAAGCAAAAGGGCGGAAGCGAAAAAAAATTACAACGACACATCCAAATCAAATTTTACACAAATGAAGACTACAGGAATTAGTGTTAGATATAGCCGTAAATAAAAAGTCAGTCCCTGGTCAACCAGCTAGTGATGACCACCTAGAACTTATAGTGTGATTTTGAAGGGAAATTAAATGGAGACACCATCAATGTCTAAATATAACAAGAGGCCAAAATCCAAAAGCAAACTCAAATAAAAACAAAGACGAATGAATAGAATTAGAACTCGGGGACAGCAGTATTTGTTACTGACTCTATCAAAAGCCAGCGTAAGGGTTTAACCGGTTTATGGGAAAGCCCAAATCTTTCTCTATCCCTTTTTCCTATAACATAGTAGAAAAAAATTTGGAAAGATGGGTCAAGGAATAAACTGCCTACTATAGCTCCTAAAGCATAGAGTAGTCTGATGGTGTAACACTGTCACACCACGGATATAAATCAAACTAAAGTATTTCAGTAGACATCGGTGATATCGGTGAGATTTCAGAATATGTGTATTTGTTTAGGTTACTTGAACCAAAACCCAATCTAAGGCATTCAAGCAGAATTGTGATATTACCAGAGTAAATTATGTTTGACCCAGAAAAGGATAATATTTAGAATCATTGTTTGCCTTATTGAGTTTTAGTTCTTGTGGATAAACGATTTCGACACAATATAAAAGCTAGGTTTCATCAATAGTAAAGATATCGCTAAGATACCTGATGTTTTGATTGAAACTTAAACTTATTTAGCACTGCTTTGCATAGTTCCAACTTGTAGCTATTTCATGATTTCCCCTGTAGTAACAGAGCAGAAATTTTGAAAATTCACAGACATGTTTACGAATTTTATGCAATGGGATGACACTGTATCATATGGTATTATTTGATATATGGCATATATATGGATAGAAGGGATAGTTTTGTTAGGAATTGGAAAGAGGTATGGGTATGGCCATTTTTCCCTGGAATAATTTCCTTTAGCAAACCGAATTTGCGAATGCATCAAATTGTATCCAAAACTGTTTTAGCGGGTTATCTATTATATACACTATGTTAACATAACTCATTCAAATCCTCTTCGGGTAGGTATTACCTGTGATCACTGTAGGTGTTTCTTGATGTCTTATTCTTATTTTAAAACAGGTGTTATGTGGTCTGCAATGTCATTCTCATTTCACTTAAAATGTGTATTTTAGGCTTATTATTTAATATATATTACTAATTATGGAAACGCCATAATCTTTTCCATTCACATTGCAGAGAAAGAACAATTTCAATTAGATATAAGATACGCCATTTACCTTTTCCATATGACCTTTTTTATGTACCATTAGTTTAGTTCTCAGATCAGCAGACCTGAAAGCTATAGTCTGGCATTACTGACTTGTAAACCCATCAATTTGTTATTGAATTTATACTGGGACTCTTATTGCCGGACATTACAGCCATTGATATTGTACAAATGATTGATGGGGATACATTATATGATTAAAATAGAAACGCAAAAATAAGTTCGGACATCAGATTTGTTCTACGAACAATTAATCAGTGCTTTAGTATGTTTCAGTTTTATATAAAGACATCTTAAGCAGGGTGTATTCCAAGACTATTATAAAAGTACATCTGGTGCCTTAAAGTGACTCACTGCTTAAGCGTGGACAGAACGAAATAGATGCGTTACTATTGTTTTATGAGGGTCACTTGACCTTTCTTTTTAGCAGTCAGGGTTTTAATACTCCTAAGTAACCAGGCTAAACGAAAGCCGTAAATCTTCACTATAGTGATGCTTTAGCATTAGTTATAGTCCTGATTTAAAAACGAAGACATTATTTCAAGTCAATTAAATGACAAAATCTTGAATCAAATTAAGACTAGTGTACATCATCCTCAAGTCTATCTGGTAACATGAACACTCGGAAATTTAATCTCGTATGTTTGTGATGTCTTCCTCGAACATGTCGAATGCTAGCATTTCATATTTTACATATTCTTTGAATGCCAACAAAATAACCCAAACAGTTGTCTAAACAATATATGGTGTTTTTAAAAGAGTAAGAGTTAATAATTGAAATACTAATGAAAAGGTACAAATATCATTTTAATTTGTTTATCAAATATTTAGTTACAGGAAGAATGTCAATATAATTATGAAAAAGAAAATAAATACATACACAAAATTGAACAAATTTTCTAACTTATAGAACTTTATGAAAAAAAACACCGAATTTTCTGAATGATTTAAACAAAATACTTATATTTTTTTTTCTGAAAGATGCTTCTGGAAATTTATCAAGTCCGACTGCACAGGTACTTTCAACATTCTGTACAGACTACCATTACAGAACTTAGCACAATTATCCAGCAGACACTGTTCAGCTGAAGTACTGAAGTATATATTTAAAGATAAATGTTTGGCCGAAACCGTTTAAATACTTACCAGATACGCAGATGAACTTATCATTGAAGGCAACAGAGAATGGAATGAGAACACAAAAGAGCTAGTAAAGAAGCCAACTTTCACTGCATTAAACATTTCCTATACAACATCCGATTATCGAAGTGCTACAATGCCAGGAAGCCTTGCCAAGTATTCCGCCAGTGATAAAACCGTCAATTGAAAACGCAAGTACAGAGAAATCGGAACTCGATCTAGATCTGAAGCATAGACATCTCAACAGAGATGACGACATTACAGCTCGCCAATGCTGCTTCCTACCTTCTACGACGTCTGGAGTGGTTTGTTTTGTTAGAACTTAAACATCATCCCCTGTTTCAAATTTGTAATGTGCTAAATATTTATTACAGTAATATTGTTTTGCTATTAATTATTGTCATTTCAAAAAGCCGACTGTTCCCTTCCTCATGCCCAAATAACAAAACGCATTTAAAAAATGTCAAAACACATTAATATGACAAATAGCTTGTGAAAGAAAATTTATTTTTATTCCTATAAAATAAAACAAAAACAGAAATATAATTTTATTTATATCCTGAAGTGAGGAAAGCCACAGAATAATTAAAGTAATTGTTATTTTTGCATTAAAAAGTCCAGATAACGGCTAACACCTACAATTTTAACCGTATGCCATAATCCACAAGGGAACCGCACTAGAACTAGAGAAGAACATAAATAACTGTAGGAAACTCGGGATAGCCGGACCGTCACTAGCAAAAACTAGCAGTAGAGTTAAACCGGTTTATGGGTACCTCTCTCAATTTTATACACATTGTTTGGACAACAATCTGACATCATTCTTTGTATGCCAACAACATTTTACATGTAATTTGAAGGTAGATTAAAGAAGTTGGCATTCAAGGATTAAACCTATTGTATTTGTCATAACTCGACATATACCATAATCGAAGTAGCTTTAATTTCGTTCTTTTTTAACTTCAATCATTATGAAACTAATGAAAGCCAGTTCAGCTCATTTATCAACTGTTTTGCGTAATGCCTTCCTAATCTTACGTACAGGCTGACATGTTCCTGGTTATGCACTTTGTTCTTGGGCACTTTTACATATTGGGTTATACGCATTTCCTTGAATCAACGTCTCAAACCCAATAAGGGGGATATTATATGCCTGCACGTTTGACTGGATCTTCATACGTAAATGTCTACTGCTGCTGCATTGCTTTAAATATTTAAAATTTGTACCATCCTAGAGAATATTAGCAGTACCACAATGTGGGTGCATATTTGTCACATGTTTTAAGAAATAACTGTGCAATAATTATTTTTACAATATCAAATAAACGATGATATTTTGTAAGCAATTTGGAAATTATCCCACGTCTCATGTAACATCTTCAAATAATGGTTTAATTACCCCATATTTGATATTAAGGGATCCAAATAAAGATATAATTCCAGGTGATACTGCTCTGACATTTAAACTGAAGAAAAAATAGTGAATTAAATTTACTTATGACATCATAACGATCTTTCAATAGCTGTTGCTGTTAGAGTTGCTGCCAGGCACTGCCTTAATAGAAGGTGAGGTTTGACTAGGAATAAAACCATTGTAACCCACCATTTCTTTTGAAATGCCTGTACCAGGTCAGGACCATTGCAGTCTACAGTTTTCCGGTAACTTTCCGTCTTTGACTTTGGCTCTAGATAATCTGTTCGGTAATTTTGTTACCCCCATTTACAACCCTTTCTAAGTTCATTTCTACACAATATATGGGATATTGCACATAACGTGCACATATTTTGGAAAATATATCATTTGTTAGACAACCTACACCATGTAAAAATCCTACATTTTGTTCAACTCGGCCATTACCATAACAAATTTAAATCTATCTTCTGACGTCGTAGTCATTAAATAAAAGTCTGTGTAAACACAAAACATTAAATTAGTGTTAAGGAAACATCAATATTAATATGTATAACAAATTAACAATATATTTGCTATGCTATGGCCTGTATAAAGACATTGTGTTGCAAGTATTGTTTTTTATTGAATTCTTAAAAAAATTTCAATGTGTGAATATAACGGAAATTACATGTTTTTGTTGTTAAATTGCCTTAATGCATTGAAACAATGTATTTTGAAAGTGTTTTATATCGAAATTTTACTCGCCATTAAAAATTAATGATACGATTAAAATGTTAACATTTGAGATCTTGGAAGATATGTCAAACTCCATCATGCAAATAATGTTACTAGCTACATCCGTTATTTACTTGTATGTCAACAACGATGAGAAACTCAGTCCGTCTTAAAGTTTCGGCTGTACCTGATGAATCGAATTTGAAACTATGTTAAAAAGGGATATAGAGTTAATGTACAAATAACAATTAAGGATATGGAGTAAATGCAAATGAAACAAAATCTTTACAAATACATGGTAATACTTAGCAATGAAAAAAACGCTTATATTGTTGTTCTCCATCTTGACGTCACCATGAGGCCTTCAACAATGAGCTTTAACCATACCTCATAGCAAGTTCAAGACGTTTGCATCGGTTTTAGCGGAGTTCATTGCTTATTGTCGAACAACGCTATATCCATGCTTTTTTACCCTTTGAGCCATGGATACGGGATCGTCAACAAACATAAACTTAACCTTAACCGGCAAAGTGTTCCTTCATGGACCAAATCCTTAAAAATACTTACGCTTTGTCAGTTGATTTTATGTTTTTTGACGATCTCGCATCCATAGACTATATAAGACATAGATGTGACAATTAGCGATGAAGTCCACTCAAACCAGTGCTAGGGGCCGTCTTGATCATACTATAAGGTATGAGCAAAGTTCATTGTTGAAAGTCTTATGGTGACTTCAAGACTAAGATTTACAATCAAAACGTTGTTCCCTTCCTTGGTTTTACCTTGTATTTGTAGACTTTGTTTCATGTATATTAACACCATACCCTTCCATTATTAATTGATAAAATTAGGCATGTGGATCAACGCTTATGATGTTGGTCTTCATCATGAAGTTACCGTGAGGCTTTCAACAATAAACAAACACTGGCTCATAGTAATGATAAGAAGATCCCAAGCACAAGCTTGAGTAGATTTCATTTTCCAGATGTTTAACAAAGTTTTATTAATGTTTTCCAACATCAATGGATACGGGATCGTCAAGTCAACAGACATCAAAATATAGTCAAAGTAATCTCATAAACAATGGCATTCAATGCAACATATAAACATTTACTGGGCAATCATCAGGTTGACACACTGGACACTCATCAGACTGACACACTGGACACTCTTCAGGCTAACACTGGGCACTCATCGGACTGACACACTGGACACTCATAAGGCTGACACACTGGACACTCATCAGACTGACACACTGGACACTCATCAGACTGACACACTGGGCACTCATTAGGCTGACACACTGGGCACTCATCTGACTGACACACTGGACATTCATCAGGCTGACACACTGGACACTCATCGGACTGACGCACTGGACACTCATCAGGCTGACACACTGGGCACTCATCAGACTGACACACTGGACATTCATCAGGCTGACACACTGGACACTCATCGGACTGACGGACTGGACACTCATCAGGCTGACACACTGGGCACTCATCAGACTGACACACTGGACACTCATCAGGCTGACACACTGGGCACTCATCGGACTGACGCACTGGACACTCATCAGGCTGACATTGGGCACTCATCAGACTGACACACTGGACACTCATCAGGCTGACACACTGGGCACTCATCGGACTGACGCACTGGACACTCATCAGACTGACACACTGGGCACTCATCAGACTGACACACTCGGCACTCATCACGCTGACACACTGGACACTCATCAGGCTGACACACTGGGCACTCATCAGACTGACGCACTGGACACGCATCCGGCTGACACACTTGGCACTCATCGGACTGACACACTGGACACTCATCAGACTGACACACTGGGCACTCATCATGCTGACACACTGGACACTCATCACGCTGACATCTATTACCGAAATCTTTTCAATTTTAAAGAACACTATCAAGATATGCACGTTCCCTTTTGATCAGCTTTGATTTAAAACGTCAATTTGATTTAAGCTTCCTTTAATTCTGTACGATTATAGAGTTAATACGAAAGATGTTCAATTCATATAACATATATAAAGTATAACTAATAATTTATTCCCCAAATACCACAATTGACCATAAGGAGAAAGTCAATTTACAGTAAAATTAATACAATGTTTTGTTATTTATGGCTTTTCATTTCAGAATTGTCTTCAAAAGATCGGAGATCAGGTCAGTCTCCTATATTCATTCCTAATTTCATTGTCAAAAAAGGTCGTTTTATGACTGTTTTTCATTCTTTGATTTTAGATATGAAATATTTGACAATGAAGGGATTTCTATCAATGACAGGAACAAAATTTTCGGTCCCATTCGCTGTTAAATTGTTTGGAAATTGAACACGTTTTTCAATTAATGTACGCCTTTCATAGTATAAAATACTTTATTTTATTCTCCATTAAAATAGAAAAGACTTTGTTGTAAAGATTTTGTGTAAGACCTTGAAGTGCAACCCAATAAATTGATTAGTGTTTGTTATATCAAATGAAAAGCTAAACATCGAAGTCATCTACATATATATACTTAGGTCTACTTCCAATTTAACATTTAGTATTCAAATAAATATTACATAGAAACTATATCAATTTACAATTTTTAAGATTGATTTTAATTTTATTCAGCATTTCATGCTCAATTGTCGGTTTGATTTCATTTTAAGTTTTCCTTCCATCCTATGGGAATTGGATGAATTATCCGGTAATTTTCAAGGAAATATCAATGTACATTAAATTTTGTTTTGAACTTATCAATGCTTAAAAATTGACAATTTTCATTTATGAAAAATAAATCTTTTTCACACCATTTCTGAATAAAACACATTTTTATTGATTGATACAAAAGCAACTTGCTCAAGGTGTGACTCATCATGTTTTATCCAATTCTGCAAAATATCTTTTAAAAAAGGATTTCAAATGTCAGCTCCATTTTGGATACAAATAAACTTATTAATCTGCTTTTTATTACAAATGGAGGTAATAACAAAATTACCGAACAGAGTTGTCAACAGCCCGAAGTCCATGAGACAAAAAGACAAATCAGATGGAATCCACCAGAAAAATTGCGTCCACAATGGTCAGCAGGACCTGGTATGGGCATTTCAAAAGAAATGGTAGCTTTAACCAGTTTTATGGCATGCCAAATCTCCCCTTTCATTGCGGTAGTGGTCGGTAGGTCGTAGACATCATTCCAGTACTAAGTAAAAACAGTTCGGACCGAAACTTCATTTTTTCCACAAGGGACTGGTAGCTATTAAAGAACTCTTTCAATGATCGTATGAGACGGAATTTATTCAGAATAAAAATCACTGAATTATTATATATTGATCCAGATTATAAAAAAAATAATTTACCGGAGGAAGTTCAGTCCGCCTTTTACCTGTACATCTTTAAAAACTTTTTAAACGATCCCCTTTAACAATCCAAACCAAAAAAGCAGAAAAAACAATTTTCTTTTTTAATTAATCTGGTGGATGAGGTAATTCTGAAAGAATTTAATTCAAACTGGCAATGGCTAAATTTTAATCACTGTTACCTTATTGAGAAATATTAAATATCGTTCAATAGTATTTGTCTTAACAGAATCTTAAATTTTCCCAATGTGTCAAAGTGAACATAGTTTTGGTCAAATCGAAAGTAATTCCCGAAATGATTAATTTCCCTGTATGATTTTGTCCCGTTTTTGTTTTTCATCCACGTTCAAATTAATCAGTGATACTCTTTAAAGCACAAACGACGTTTATTGTAATGATTCTGAAGTATCATCTACTCAATACTTCTACAACTCTGCATACTTTCAGGAAGTTGATGTTTCCTTTTGGACAGTTTCGATAAAACATTGTCAAATAAATTCACTGTTGAACTGGTTCATTTTTGGTTAATATTCTTTTATTACAGTATCCAGTTGATGTCAGAAATTAAAGTACCTTTAACCTGCTACTTCTGAAAAGTAGTGTTGTTTTGAACATATTTAAGTTGTATGTAACTTTGTTTGGGCAGTATTGAATAAAAGCACCCTTGTATAATTTTGTCATTGTTTCATTTTATATATTAATTAAGATAAGCTACTCAGTTATGTAATCTGAAATTCGAACACCTTCAATTTGATACACTGAATTTTGGCATAGTTCTTATTCACATTTTAACTATATGGGACTACCATTTAATATTTTTTGACTGAAAATTGTTAGCATTTATAAATAAATTGTTAGCCATTGTTTTGATAAATTTTGTGACAAATATATATATATATATAGGCAGTTAGTAAACTCATAACACTGCTAATCCAGTACCTTTGAAGCTTTGCACTACTATTTTCAAAACATTTCGGGAGTGCATTGGGCAATTTAGAATAGTTAACTTGATAGCACATGTATTCTTACTAATAATATTTCAGTAACAATATCTTTCTGTTTAGACATAACTTACATTCTTTACGTAATAGTGGATATCGACGAGATATTCTGAACAAATCCGTTAAATTGGCTTTGGATCCCAGTGACCTGAAGACTTTACATATATACTGGCCTCTCACTGATACTGCCGATGTCTGCTGAAATACATGAAGACTCTTTACCAAACCCTTCGGGAAGTTTTGAGTTTGATTTTTCTTCCGTAGTGCGACAGTGTTTTACCAGCAGACTAGATTCCTTGAGCTAGCCGGCAGTTTAGCGGCGAGCACTCTTTGACCCTTCTTTCAAAATTATGTTTTGTCTTATGCTTTTTCTGTTCCAAGATAGTGGTCATTGAGTTAGTAGTCTACCTGTATTGGGTTTTATTCGCATGTTTATGATACTATAGGGAAACGGGATAGAGAAAGGGGAGGTTTGGGTACCCATAAACCGGTTTAACCCTACCACTGGCTTTTGCTGGTGCTGTACCAAGTCCGGCTAGCCCGAGTTCCTATCGTTATTCATGTTTGTCTATTGTTTTCATTATTGTTTTTCTGGTGCAGTTTGCTTGTAAATTGTGGCATGTGATTGTAGTTCCTGGCCATTGTAGGTGTTTGCTGTTTTCCTGTTTTTTTGTAATAAACAGATTAAGATACATGTATAATTGTTTGAACTCAGAATACTTCTGTTTAATATTGACAAAAAGAGCATTTAAATGAAAGTGAGTCCTGATGTGTAATTAGCCCTGTTTATTTATACCGAGCATTTGTATTAATGTTAATGATGACACCATACCCAGAGAAAAAATTACCATTTAAATTTCTTTGTTTTTGGATATATTGTAGTACTGTAAAGTTGGTTGTTACGTTAAATTTTCAAACCCCTAACCAGGCTTTTTCTTGAGATATTTAGGGCAAGAGTTACATGCCCCTTAGTGTTCATGGATATTAACAACGACTGTATATTAGGGCAAACTGTAATGTACACATTGTTAATAGGGGAAAATATCCACCAGTGCTAAACGTTGTGACTATTCAATATGTGATAACATAGTATAGATTTTGATCTTGCCACCTTGTAGCTTCAAAATTACCCCAATACTTCCTTAACTTGCACTTTTTTACGCTTTTTTTGGCCCTTGCCGGATCATATTTCATGCCATGACAAATAAATTTGATTTTTTTCATTGAATATATTATTTGAAGTCACAACAATAATATATTAAAAAATCAGTATAGCAAACCAGCCTTTTAAGAGACCTACAAGCATTCAAAGTGGACAACATTGCCCCTTCCCCCTAAAAAATTTGGCCGTCACTGGTACAAAACCGATAGTGATGTCACCAGCTATACTTGTAACACCATAACCAAACTACCATAGTCATGAGACTGTATACGACCTTCACTTGACTAGAACAGGAAGTTGTAAGTTACACATGCCAAACCGGAAGTGGATACTTTCTTGCCTACTGCTAAAGGTATCATACCACCAAAAGGAAATTCGTCCGCCAAAGGTTGTATGTTAAAATAGTACTTATCAATGGAGTATGGATATTTCTATGGGATGATTGAAATAGTTCTGTATCCAATGTAATTAACCTGCATACTGTTTGAAAGCTGAACATCTTAGGTACCCAAAAAAATCTTTATTTTATTCCTATCAGTTGTGATAAATTTTTTTTGGTAAAAACAATGACATGACCATTTCACGGGTTGGCAGTGAAAGTGGAAGTTGATTTTTGATAGTAGTATTCTTCGGGTGGAGGGCATTTTCTTATATGCAATGAAAGTTGTCCTCAAAATTTTTGTGGAGGCTAATAATATATCTAATTTATTAGGTAAGAAGTTTCGCTTTATTTGAAACAACAGTAAATGTGCCATGGTTCTCAGAAAATGACCAATTTAACAAAGACAAATAGGGAAAAATCAATGGTGGTATGATACCTTTAAGTGAAAAATCACAAAAATTAGAATTTGCCTCTGTCTTGTTTATTTTGGTACAAAACCATCAAGT
>MJUU01035088.1:150741-179236 GCA_002080025.1 Modiolus philippinarum
TTAGTTTATTGCTCTCCATCAGATTTATAGATGTTCGGTTGATGGTATTCCAAGTGATTAACTGTAATCTGCACTGAAGACACAGTAGTTGACAAAATGGTCATATACAGAAACTTTATTTTCAGTAAGTTTGGTGTTTTGTGATCTATCCCCTGAATTTTTAGGAAATATATAATTTATTTTACCTTGCGGAAATATTAGGAATATTGTCAATACCCAATATTGAGATAAAGCTCGAACAAAACATGTGTCCTTTATTTGTCACTTATTATCAAGTCTGTTAACGAAAAGTGCAAACAAAAACAGGAAATGTAATCTGAAGATAATCTCTCTTGTCGAAAGTGTTGACATTCGGGGATTTAGAGAAAATTTCCGAATTATTTGTTTACAGTAACTTAGGTACTTTGTTGCTTGTTTCCTAACAAAACAATCGACAAATTTCTGAGGACAAAAAAAATCTTGTAGTTAATAAGTATTAATGTGACTACAAACAGAAACTAATAAAACCCAATGATAAACTTTTCAAAAAGGTCATCTAACAATCATGTTAAATGAGCAGATTGGCAATCAGATACCCGGACTCTATTTGCTTAGAATATTGTTTTTCTGTTTCAGTTTATACAAGGTCAATATTAATTTATAGTGCTGAATCTTACAGCAAGATAGCCGTACATACACGCAAAACAAAACAATATAAATTATAAATACTAAACGATTAGAAAAGAAGTTAGAAGTTCAAAATCAAAGCTATATGACAAAGAGCTGATTTTATTCCCCCCTTTCTCATCAGAAATACACCCGGCTCTACTACGTATAAGTGTATATTTCACAGTTGAATCGTTACTGTCGAGCATGTAGTTTTTTTAATGGAGCAAAGAATGTCTGCCACAAAAACTTCCAAGTCAGGGATCTGTTCAGCCTTTGTTACGTACATCCCTTCAGAAATTCTATTGTCGTCACGATGATATCATTGACAAATATGACGTGTCGTTGCCCAAAGTGAAATGGAAATTTTCAGCTAGATTTCATGAGCTTACTTATTGGATAATACCAGTTTTGACTCATTCTGGGCTCTCGTTTTTGCCATGTCTCTAGACTTTGGTTTTTGTCATGTCTCTGGACTTTGGTTTTTGCCATGTCTCTGGACTTTGGTTTTGCCATGTCTCTGGACTTTGGTGTTTACTATGTCTCTGGACTTTGGTTTTTGCCATGTCTCTGGACTTTGGTGTTTACTATGTCTCTGGACTTGGTTTTTGCCATGTCTCTGGACATTGGTTTTGCCATGTCTCTGGACTTGGTTTTTGCCATGTCTCTGGACTTTGGTTTTTGCCATGTCTATGGACTTTGGATTTTACTATGTCGCTGGAACTAACATTGGAACCTATGGGAAATGCATTCAAATATCTTCTCCTCTGAAACCACTGAGCCAATGGGAACGATCTATGGTTTTTACAATGTCCCTGGACTTTGGTTTTTGCCATGTCTCTGGACTTCGGTTTTTACCATGTCCCTGGACTTTGGTCTTTGCCATGTCTGTGGATTTTGAGTGTTTGTAATAAACATGTCCTTTGTTTCTTCAATATTTTACTGCCGTTGTTTAAAAATAAGAATAGTTTTAAACCCGACTGAACATAAAATGTCAACGTTTACTTTAATGAAAAGACTGAATGATCAATACATATAACTTCTGTTAAATTGTTTTCTCTTTGTGATTGATAATATGATTTATGCTAAATAGGACAATATCAGAAACAATTCCGCCAGTCAACATATTGTTTGAATGAATAGGAATTATTTTCATATTTTATTGCCGTATATTCCTAAGAAATATACGAGATAATCAATACAGTAAAATTCTCCCCATTATGAATGATATCTTACACAAATTAGCTTTTTTTACCTTATCAATTATTAGTAAGTCCTTACAATTATGCCAACTTAATTAAAATCCATGATATTGAGAAAGGTATCTGGGATGTTGCCAAATTTATCAGATATTCATCGTAGAAACCTCAAACTCTAGTAATTACTCTGATATAATATAATGATAATGAAAAAGTAACATTGCAGATGATAAATCAATTCTTACGAAAAGGATGAGATGTGTTACAACCTATATCAAAACCACTGTTATATGGGTGAACACCGGTCATAAACAATCAAAGGTAAACAAGACATTTGAGTGTGAAAAATCTAACAAATCGTTTTACATGTAGTATAATTATCTGGTACCGAAACATAGTTTAACAATGAATACGAGGTATTGAATTGTGATATTTCTCGTATGCGTTTTACAATCGGGAGCAATCTCAGTTTAAGGTTGCAGCAACTTTGGGTTTTAATATGGCAAGAATTTTCTGAGCTTCCGGATTTTATCCTTTGATTTAGGGTAAAATGTTTTGCAACCAAAACCAACTTATCTTGTCATGAATAATAACAAAAGATGGAAGATTTTCTTAAACACATAATTCTCAATGTAGGATTTAGTTAAAATTAAAGAATATATTCCAGGCCATTTTGTGAACGTGAAACATCTCAAAAGTAACTTATCAATGGCTTTACCTTAAATTAAGAGAAATAAAGCATTGTAGTTAGAATGGGTGATTCTAGTTTGTTCTGCTTTCGCAAATAAAATAAATGAGGTAAAAATCATCCGATTTTTCATGAAGACATTCATTGATCAATGAGGAAAGATTTTTTTGGTTTTTTGTTTTTGTAGATTACTTCAAAGATATATTGGTACTTTATTATTTTGAAAATTGAACTATTGCAATCTTTTTTGCTTTCGTCTCGCAATCAACGCATCCCAGACTATTTAATAAATTGTCCTTCAAGTAACACTTTTAACAAACAAGTCGCTATTCTTTTATCTTCTGACTGAATTTTTTTATTTTTATATGTCATTTTCCGATCCCACAAATATTGACTAAATACATGCAAAAATGTTTTAAAGAACATTTAAATGTTTCGAGATACTTGAAAAGTTTCAATATACACATTTCATTTAGCATTGCAGCTAAAGGTAACACAAAGATGTTTATGACAATTTGTCATACGGTATTTATTCCATTTGGAGAAAATAAGACCAGTTGAGTCTCTTGGTTTGAAAATAACATTTATTTATCGGAATTTAAAAACAATAACCATTATTAACCACTCGTCCAACTTTCTATTGTCATGATCGATCAATTTTCACTTATAGTCTATTTAAATATACCTTGAATAGTTGAAAAGAGGTGTCATTTGCAAAAGTCGAGGACGAGAAAGTGAGTTGACATCTTTAGAAAAATCATTGATATAAGTGATAAAAAAGATAGCCCTAAAACTGATCCTTGTTGCATGGCCCTGTCTTCAACAAGTGAATGTTCAGAAGGAGACTCCATGATTTACAGTTTGCTGCCCAGTTTTAACTAGAAGAAAATGAAGTTAATACCGAGTCTAACCACAGGATTTCATGCTATCCGTTTGCTTTGCAATATGAATACATTGATAAAAGTAAAAACACCCTCGAATATTTAAAATGATACTCACAATTATACCAAATGAATATAATTTTGAAATACCTTACAGTAGACTTATCCCATGTAGATGCACTCAGCTGAAATGTGACTATTGACAGAAAAAGTAAAGTTAACACGATCATTCAAAATAACTTGACAATCATTGAATTCATTTATTACAAAACCAATCACAGAATACATGTCGACCCGTCCGGTATTGTGGACATTGACTAAGAAGTGCATAGGACTATATGCAGCATCTTCACTCTAGCTAATTACAGTCTTGATATCAGACATCACTGGTTATACATACATAGCAGGAGGCTCTTATCCTATCAACGCACCAGGTGTTAAACAACCACTTCCCCGGATGAAAAACTTATCGATATTATATTTCCCCTCGAGTTATGTATCATATTCGCTCTCAAAAGGAAAAAAAAACTGGAATACGAGTACAAATTTTCCTCTAAAATTTGGATATGCACGATAACGTACTTGGTTTGCATTTTAAAAATTTTAAAAATCCGCTGGAACTTTTCTGTACATTTTTGAAAAAAATTAGCTTGACTAAAATAACTACAAAAGAAATAACAATTATCAGGTGTAACGTAATGGTTTTTTCCCAAAGTACAGCAGATGTAACTCTCCATTTTGTCAACTGTATTCTTCCTTTTTGTAAAAGAGATAAGAGTACTGGACAGTTTTGTCTATACTTACTTCTCTCCAAAACCCCATTTAAGGATGTATTCTGGTCATGTTTCAGTCTCGTTGAAATCTCGTTTGGAAATTATTCTAAAATTATTTACATTTTATGAACAATAGCATTGAATGTTTATCTTTAAATAGTGTAAAAAATTATTCATTTCTATCAAGTAGTTTCAAAGTAATTTCAAACTGAAGATTTATGGTAAATGAAAGGACATGGAGTAAATGTACATGAGACAAAGTCTCTACAAATACATGGTAAAAACAAGCAAAGGAACCACGCGTTTATTGTTGTTCTTCATCTTGAAGTCGCCATGAGGCCTTCAACAATGAGCTTTGCTCATACCTCATAGTAATTAATATAAGAAAGATAACAGGAAACACCTACAATGGCCGTAAACCACAATCACATGCCACAATCCACCAGAGAACCGAACGAGAAAAACAATAAAATGACAAAAGACAAACATGGACAACGATAGGAACTCGGGATAGCCGGACTTGGTACCGACACTAGCAAGAGCAAGCGATAGGGTTAAACCGGTTTATGGGTACCCAAAACTTCCCCTTTCTCTATCCCGTTTCCCTATAGTATAATAAAACATACAAACAAAACTCAATACAGGTAGACTACTAACTCCAAGACCACAATCTTGAGAAGGAAAGAAAAAGACAAAACGTAATTTAGAAAGATGGGTCGAGGAGTGCTCGCCGCTAAACTGCCGGCTAGCTCAAGGAGCCTAGTCTGCTGGTAAAACACTNTCGCACTACGGAATAAAGATCAAACTCAAAACTCCCCGAAGGGTTTGGTAAAGAATTATCATAGATTTCAGTAGACATCGGCAGTATCAGTGAGAGGCCAGTTTACCTGTAATATCTTCAGGTCATTGGATCCCAAAGCAAATTTATCCTGAAGAATATCCTGTCAATATCCCCTATTACGTAAAGAATGTAATTTACGTCCCAGTTTTTCTGGATTTTTTATCAGTTTTTGACATTTTTTAACAACATTTCCATAAAATCGAGGGTAAGTTCAAGTAGGTTCAAGGCGGCCCCTAGCGCCGGTTTGAGCGGAATTCTTTGCTTATTGTCGAACAACGCTACATCCATGTCTTTCCTGGTCATGGATGCAGGGTTGTCAACAAACATCATTTAAACTGGCAAAGTGCACTTACTATCACTGTCATCCGTTTCCCGACAAAAGCACTAGTGCCTTAAGCTAGTTGACGATTACAACATATAGACAAACACAGGGCACTCATCAAGTTGATTGTAAGAAAACTTGTCATCATAAAATAGTTAGATGTGGGCATTTTAATAGGTGGTCAGAATTACATTTCGAAATTACAAAAATAAATGCCAAAATTTGAAAGTATGATAGTATATCCAAATGAGAAATTCTCTCACGAACAAGTACACCATAACTGAAATATATAGAGAGCATACATCTCTCGCACGGGGAATCTTTTTACGAACTCCACACTGCAGGAAAGACAAAGTCCTGTCGCAAATGCCCTAATTGGCTGTTGGATTCATATCAATTTTTCACAAAATAGGGGTTGGGCTAGAAAAAGACATTTTATGAAAAAAAATATGCACTTACGATTTATTTTTGCTTTTTTGAAAATAGTATTATTTAGGTAAAAAAGCATGGATGTAGCGTTGCTCGACAATTAGCAATGAATTCCGCTCAAACCGGTGCTAGGGGCCGTCTTGAACTTGCTGTGAGGTATAAGTAAAACTCATTGTTGAAGGTCTCATGGTGACTTCAAGATGAAGAACAACAATAAAAGCTTTGTCTCATTTGCATTTACTCCATACCCCTTCATTGTTAATTATATATTTTTGCAATAAAAAATTACAAAATAAATGAAGTTTAAACCATTTGCCGTTTGAAAAATTATTTAGAAAATCTACATTTTTAGGGAAAAATTGAAATGCTGAAATGGTCCCTAAAATGCAGGAAAATAAGTCAAAACTTTCTTATATCAGCACCAACATATGCTTTTTTTGGGGGGTTGAAATTGTTCATTCCTTCTAATTACAGATTTTCAGAAAGTATGAGAAAAAGTAAAATGCTCTAAGCGAGATTTTTCCATAAAAATTGTAGAAAAATGGGCAAAAATGCCTAAAAATGAGCAAAAGTGCTAAAATTGGTCACTTAAAAACATTTGTAGCAAATTAATTTGCACAGCAACCCATGAATTTTTCTTTATATATTGAATTTATAGGATAAGAACATTGAATTTTGGCTCCTCGCCAGGGTGCATCCTTAATGCTTTGATTCTTTAATTTACATGTAAATATGAATTATTTGACAATTGCTAAAATGCTTTTAAAAATGACATCAGTCTTAAGAGTTATTTGAAAATAGACTCTTCTTTTAATTAATTTCATTGACTAGATCTTTGATAGGAAAACAATTATTGAAGCCAAATTCATGTATTTTTATCAATATAGCATGCCAAATACTACGTTTTCCAAAAAAAAAAATAAATGCGAATTCAGCTTCTTTCAATTTGCACTTAGATATCAACAGAGTTTATGGACATGATAATTTGCAAGTTATAGCAACATTAAACGTTTGTAACATCTTAGAAAACTTTAACCAAAGTCATCTACGGATAAAGTAAGTGACGACATAACTGTCAATTCAAGACATGGAATGTCGCCCTCTTCTGTACTTTCATAAATGTCCGCAATAGTGTAAGTGCACTTACCAGTAAAACAGCTTTTTTCCTTTAAAAAAAAACCTTTTATGTCTTACTAAGTGGAAAGCATTTACCTTTATCTGTAGAGATCTGCCTCAACAGCTGATCCGATTTTAAAGTCAAAATATAATGTGATAGGTTTCCTATTCTTCAAATATATTTATGCATGTGATCTCTTGTCTATGGGTAATTAATAAATCTTTTATACTCATTCAAATTCTGTATTTAAAAGATGTGTTTATCTTTTTCGAAAAAAGAGTAAAATGCACCAACCACTTCTAAGTTTATGTGTCCTCAAATTACATAAAAAAAAACTCAGTCTGATATACATGTACTTTCTATGCAATTATTTTTTATAAATAACCATCATTCAACGCATAGGGGCGGCGTTTTTAGTTATTCTCCTTGAATGATCGAGAAAGTGAAAGTAAACCTAATAGAACTTTTGGGAACTAATCGGCATTTATCCTACATGACAGCTTTAAGTTCAAATTTTCCCGCTCTGTAAAGAAAAGTTCCGAAGATTATTCAAACCAACCCATGCACATGCGTTTAAATTTGTAAACAAAACAGCGTGTTCATCGCATGGAAAGACAATAAATAGACTTATTCAGCGATATCGAAAATACATTCAAATATAATTCATTACATTAAGCAACTGTCACCTTGTCAATTTGTTGATTCGGCTGCAATAGAAATTAATACACACAGCGGATTTACACAAGATATCTGAAGACCATATGTTCATTACCGTCTGCAACAGAGTTCGTCTTATTATGTGACAATAAACAAGATCTATGAAATTGTGTCACCAAAATGTTCGTAAATAGTGGGTATTTTGCTGTTTTGATCGCTTACGTAGCCATAGCTTATAACAGTTTGATGTATTTCATGTAAACAGCAAAAGCTGAGGTGCATTCTTTGGAACCCGATCTTCGCAAAAAAGGTGGCCAACCACCTTAAAACTAAAACACGCAATTCGTTATTTTTTCATACCCGTCACAATTGCTTTAGTATATAATACCCAAATAGAACATAGAAATAGTGATTTTTCATGTTCAGCAAATTTGCTTCAGTCCATATTACACAAATAAAACATGAAAATGGAAATTTTCATACCTGGCATCTTTGTATTAGTCTATATTGTTCACATAAAACATAACGTATTTTTTTTATCCAGCACGTTCAGTTTACCCATATAGAATTGAAGACAGCCAATTTATAAAATCAGGACATTTTTAGTCCAGATTACCGCAATATAGCATGGTATTGTGGTTTTTCATATCTGTCACAATTTTTAAGTCCATATTACTCGATTTAAACGTGAAAAGAGGCGTTCTTATACTCGACAAATTAGAAAACAGAACATGAAAATAGATTTTTGTAACCGGCAACCATTTGTATTTTACTCACTTACAATATTAAATTTTACATTTTTTCATATACGACACATTTGTTTAAGCCCATATTACCTCTTTAAAACATGGAGGTTTGTCATACCCCTTGCAATTGATTAAATCTGTATTACCAAAAAGGGACATTCGAAGTAGGTGAGAACCGAACACATTTTTCGTACACGACATACTTGTCTATTTTTTGATATAAGAAATAAAATATAGAAATGGACATTTCTTATGCCTATCAGATTTACTGTTAGGTATATTCCCAAACATAACTTTACAAAACAGAATTGTATACACTACCCATTTGCTTTTGCTTTATATATGTGTTTCCCAAAATGATCACTGGAATATATAAATATTTTGTTTTAGTGTATATAACCAACACTATATCAAAATGTTACTTATTGTGTGTTTCGAAAATCGAGTGAATTTTAATACATATGAATTGAAAAAAGGAAAAACCGTAACCGATGAGACATCCACGTAATGCTGATATATACTAAGCAAGCGATGTTCCATCACCATTATGTTGCGTTATACTGCTTAACAGATTTGGACGGGCCGTAATGCTGCATTATACTGCATTACCGATGCTTTATTAATATATAATATGACATAAAATCTAATCTCCAAAACCAACATCTCGAGAAAAAAAGTTCATAAATTTCACTGGGCACCTACCTGGGTAACAGATAGTAGGAAATGGTGTTACTCTTTGCTGTCTAACAGTTTATACAGACAAAAAAAATCATAATTATCTTATGTGTGCAGAGAAGTTTGCTTAATTGAACATGTTAAATACTATACCACTAAAACTAAACTGAAACTGAGATTTTCCGTGTGAAATTCAAACGTAAACGTAGCAGATGCTGTAATGACAGTTTTCTCCATATTTAGAAAATATAACTAAACCGTTTGTGTTAGAAAATAAATAAAACCGACGATAAATGCCAATCATCCGAACAAAAATATCCAGTTCAAATGAAAACTGGAATTTTCCATTTTTCTATGCCATATTCTTTATTACATCTCAATCACATATTCAATTACAAAAACTCAATGATCTTAAGATGGATAAAATCTATAGCCGCACCTTTTTCAGGACTATTTTAAGCCTGCTGATGGATGTTTCCTGTAGTTATAGATGTGATAATTATAAATCAATATTACTAATGTTTCTTTATTTGTATCGTTTGTGTGCATTACAGACATGGGTAACTTCGACACAGACATACAGTCATATGTCTTAGTGGTGACCTTGAATAAGTAGCCACTTGAATTTAAAGGTCATATATTTTTACTTCCCAACACACTAAATTTTGGGTTGAACAGGTCATTTGTCTTATAAGACCAGTTCCACTCTGTCCCAAGGGTGAGCACTTAAAAATTACTGTATATATAGGATTCCTATATACATGCATCTAGGGAAGAGGTTCGAAACTAAGCCCTCCGATTTCGGTTATCATAATGAGCCGTTAATTGATGGCGGGAAGAAGCTGAGGCGTAATACTTGAATGCAGTAGTTACATCTATACAAGTTATATATTTGGCTTAATGGTGATAGTAATTTTCACATGTCTACAGCAAATTGAGAATCATGCATCATGTTGTCATTGGTTTCGATATGTACTTACTAGTATTCTGATTCTATTTTACATTATATTTGTCATATAACTTTTTCGCAACGAGTACAATTTTTGTCATGACTTTATGATTAAGACTTTCTATATTATTTAATTCTAATGCTACTGATGAGAGGTTACCCCTTGAAACACGTGTACAGAATAACGAAATTGACTGTTCATTATTCAACTTCGGTACGTTTGTATTTTTAAGTAATCAATATTTCTTATCACTCACAGAAAGCAAGCAAAATGTCTTTCCTCTTCTGACTTTTCCAACAATAAATTAAATTTATTCAGATAAACCGGCAACAGTCAATAGGAATAAGCAACGAAGGTATATGGAGTAAAAGCAACTGAGATAAAATCTCCACAAATTCGTGGGAAAAAAACAAGCAATCGAACAACGCTTTTATTGTTGTTCTTCAATTTGAAGTCACCATGAGGCTATCAACAATGAGGTATGTAAATTCAAGACGACCCCTAGCACCGGTTTTAGCGGAATTTTTTGCTGGATGTCGAGCAACGCTACATCAATGTTTATTATGTCATGGAAGCGGGATCGTCAACAAACAAAAAATCAAGTGGCAAAGTATTCTTTCAATTGCTGTCATCCATTGCCCGTAGAAGACAAATTAGAAGACAAAGGAAGCCCTTATTGGCAGCAAAAGTGAAATAAAAAAGTCAATGTAGTTCTTTAAAAATTTCAGATAATATAATGAATTCTCTAAATGCAATTTTTTTTAAAAACCATGTTAATATTGTTCGTAGATATGATTTCATTGGTTCATTGGTCAAACCAATAACAACACAGTTTATACAGTCTTTAAAAACGGTCTAATCTTTTATTTGAAACGTTTAATTGTTTGCAAGTTGGTAACGTATTTCCTTCAATAAAATGAATAATTAACGACTTGTACACTTTAACATGGTACGCTTAAAATTAATGGTTTGTTAGCAAGCTGTTTCAACATGCCCTAATTGGCTGTCTAAACATAATGCCATACCCTATTTTTGTTCTAAGATCAAGAACGGATTTTAGAATAAGGTAGGTCATCAGAGAAAAAAGATACAGCCGCATTCTGATGCCTCAGTGTTTGATTTAGATAAATATTTATACTAAAGGCAAGATTTCATTTAATCTCTATGTGGAAAAAAAAACTATGATTATTTTATAAATGTATTACCATAACTGCTGACACTCGTATAATACACTAACACGTGTACAGCATAACGAAATTTACTGTTTTTTTTTATTTTGCAACTTCGGTATTTTATGTATTTTGTTTTATACATGCATTGGTTGAGATACATCATTTTGGGTACCCATAAACCGGTTTAACTCTACCGCTGGCTTTTGCCAGTGCCGGTACCAAGTCCGTTTGTCCCGAGTTCCTATCGTTGTCTACGTTTGTCTTTTCGTGTTTTTCGTGTGTAGTTCACCGGCAGATTGTGGCATGTGACTATAATTTTCAGCCATTGTAGGTGTTTTCTGTTATCCATTGTTTTACATGTAAGTCGTATGTTCAAAATTACTAATCTTTATTAGATTTGTGACAATGATAATGGTCCATATATATTTGCAATCGTTTGACGAGAATAAAATATCTTTTAGCTTATTATGACATCTTTAGTCCAATTTTGCATGCATGCACTTTCTACTTAATATATAATATTAAAATATATAATATAAAAAGCTTTATCAAAATACATGAAGTTGAGTACCTACTTTAAACTAGTAGTTCAAGTGTGGCCTATTTTTATTACAATGTACGTAATAAGTTTTGAGTGAATATAACGGCGGGCACAGATTTTAAAAAGAGTGCAGAAAATATAACTTTTATTTAACTAGTATGCGTTAAACTAAATGGGAAGATGGTTTGGTATAAACTATAGAACTTGTCTCTTATGTCGTAGGGTATTTGCAAATAAATTTTTCATGCACTGATGTATACAGAAAATTTACGTGCTTTTTTAAGTTTTGGTCAAATTGAATACAGAGTTACAGTGTTGCAGGCATCTATATCAAATCAAAATGAAATTGAATCGGGAAAGATAATGGAAGAAAAAGAGGAAGAGAAGATGTCTCTTTTTATTTTACAATTTTAAGTCAACTCGGGGTTTCCGAGAATCAATATATCTACTTATAAAGAAAATTAAAACTAGAGAGTTCCCAATGTGTTTACATTCAAGTTTTGGATAATATTTAGCTGCTCTATTTGTGCCTCTAAGACACATATGATGCCCCCGCAATTTGATATAAAACGTGGACATCTAATTTCTAAGTACTTGATATAACTTTGACTTTTAATACTATGGGAGGTGTTGTCCGCAACACTGGGAAAGTTCAACTACCTCTAAAAATCACAAATTTTGGTCAAAATCTTTAACATGATAATATGCCCATCTTTTTCCATGGCTAATCACTGTGCAAAGTTAAATAAATGTAGCATTAATATTGTGGGGGGAGTTCCAGAATACACATTTCAATGAAATGGCCAAGTTAAACTACCCCTCAAAATCACAATTTTTGGCAAAAATCTAAACAATATGCACCATCTTCAATCCATGGCTAATCTCTCTACAAAGTAATTTTGCTTTACTATTGTTGGAAGATTTATCCGGAATAGCAGTTGCAGAACACACATTTCCATAAAATGGCAAAGTTCAACTACCCTTCAAAATCACAAATTTTGGCCAAAATCTTAACCATGACAATATGCACATCTTCAGTCCATGGCTAATCACTGTGCAAAGTAAAATAAATGTAGCATTAATATCGTGTGAGGAGTTATTTGGAATAACAGCTCGTCAGAGATTAAACGGACGAGGGTAAAACAATATCCCCTCCCCCGACTTGTTGTCGCGAGGCATAAAAATTCCGATATTTTTGGTGATAACATAATTTAAAAACTGTAAGGATAATCCAGCTTATTGCTCTTACAGAATAAATGAACCCGGAATTTTTCTACAGAATATTGGCATACTTATTATGTTTTGTATTTATCATCATTAGCCTTGTTTGACTTAAGGTGTTGAACCAACAACGTATTTCAACTAAATTTTGCGATTTTCAAACCACCCGGGACAACTTATCCTAAGAAGATGTATATGCCTTCTCTACATCATTTGAAAAATCATCATACCTTCAAAGTCATAAGAGATTCTAGGCGTGTTCTGGCTCACCGCCTATAAATATATAACTGTACCATGACGCCACAAAATATAGTAGATATAGTAAATTGTAATCTCCTACTTTTAGTGATAACTAGAAGATCAGAGTCTGAGCCTGTATCGTTCACCTGACAAAATACTTCTATGACATGCATGACCAAAATGATACTTTTTACCAAAGGGATCTACAGTTTAGCTATGTTCTCCATTGGCACCCGTGTTCTTTGTCTGATCCTATTGAAATGAGTATTTTTTGCAGAAAACCTTTGCAATTAAATTTGTTTGAGTAGTTGCAGAGAAGATGATCAAAATTATGACTCTTTAAAATTCGTCCGGAAGTATTTTTTCAAAACACGTTAATTAAGGTACATCTAACAATTTCTGAGCAATTAAACAGTATGTCATGTAGAAATGAGGCAGTTTAATATATGCCTTACGTATTTAAGTTACTAACATACAAAGTTCCCATTGGTAAAAAGAGTGTGCACTCTCATGGTTACCCTTGGAATTATGTAAGTGTACTTTGTGTATTTTAACCCACTTGGCATATTTAATAATTGTGTTAATTTGTTTTACATGGCATATTATTTACATATTTCATTTACACTGGTAAATAAGATATCAGTCAAAAATAAATTTTACCTTTTACCTTAACTGGCTTTAATGAATAAATATTATCGAGTCCTGAAAATATTACCGGTACGACGTAATCAAGAAAAAAAAACAAACAGAAAATTAGCTTTTGATTTTTACTTTGGAATTAGATATTGACTTAATTATATTATTGGAATATTTCAGAGGCTCGTTAATCAGTTTGAAATAGCCTGGATAATGACAGACTACAACAAGAGTTAGGATTTATTAAGAAACTCTGTTTTATTATTGAAAATTAGATTGCTATTGCGTAATATTCTTACTGTTGATTTTGTGAAAATAAGTTTAACTGAACAAACCAATAAACTTGTCGTGTTGAGGATTTGTTTTAAAGTATTGGGCAAACATTGTAAACAAAGTGAATGGTTTAAAGTTGCAAATGCCAGTGGATTTCAATAATTAGTGAACTGTTTGAAAGTTGTAAATGACTGTGACTGTCCATTATAGTGAAATGGTTGAAAGTTGTAAATGCATGTTAATGGCTATGAAAGTCAAATGGTTGAAAGTTGTAAACGCCTGTGAATGTCGATAAAAGTGAAATGTTTTGAAGTTATAAATATATGTGAATGTCCACAATAGGAAAATGGTTGAGAGTTGTAAATTCCTGTTAAAGGCCGTACCAGTGAAATGGTTGAAACTTGTTAATGCCCGTGAATGTTCATAATAGTAAAATTGTTGAAAGTTGCAAATGCCTTTTGTGTCCATAGCAGTGAAATGGTTGGAAGTTGTAAATTCCTTTGAATATCCATAAGAGTAAAATGATTGAATTTTGTAAATTCCGCGAAATGGTTTGGAGATGTAAATGCCTGTGGTCGTCCATAAAAATGAAATTTTTGAAAAGATATTAATGCATGTTAATATCAATAATAGTGAAATGGTTGAAAATTGTAAATGCCAGTGAATGTCAATATAAAGTTCAATATTTGAAAGTTGTATAATCCTGTGAATGTAAATAATACTAGTGAAATGGTTGAAAGTTGTAAATACCCGTGGTCGTCCATAATAGTCAAATATTTGAAAGTCATAAATGAATGTTAATGTTCATAAAAGTGAAATGGTTGAAATTTGTAAATTCCTTTGGTCTTATATAATAGTGAAATTTTTGAAAATTGTAAATGCCTATGAATGTCCATTATAGTGAAATGTTTGAAAATTGTAAATGCCTGTACTGTCTTTAATAGTGAAATGTACGACAGTTGTAAATGCCTGTGGATACCATTCATAATACAATGTCCATAATTGTGAAATGGTTGAAAGTTGGAAATGCCCGTGAATGTCAGTATAAGTAAAATATTACAAACTTGTGAATGTCCATAATAGTAAAATGGTTCAAATCATTAAAATTTGTAAATGTCTGTGAGTGTCCCTAATAGTGAAAAAGTTGAAAGTTGTAAATGCCTTTGGATGTCAATAATAGTGAAATGATTGAAACTTGTTAAAAGTCTGTGGTCAAATTTTTGAATGTTGTAAATGCCTGTGGTCGTCAAAAATAGTGAAATATTTGAAAATTATAAATGCGTGTTAATGTCAATAACAGTGAATAGGTTGAAAAGTGTAATTGCCTGTGGTCGTACATAATAGTGAAATGTTTGAAAGTCATAAATGCATGTGAATGTCCGTAACTGAGAACTGGCTGAAAGTTCTGAATGCCTGTTAATGTCCATAATAGTGAAATTGCTGAAAGTTGTAAATGCATGTGAATATCCATTATAGTGAAATGGTTGAAAGTTTTACATGCCTGGAAATGTCCATAATATTGGAATGACTGCAAGTTGTAAATTCTGGTGAATTCCAATAATAATGAAATGGTTTGAAAATGTAGATTTTTGTATATGTCCATCAGAGTAAAATGGTTGAACGTTGTAAATTTCTGTGTATGCCTATTATGGTGAAATTGTTAAAAGTTCTAAATATCCGTGATTGTCCATAATAGTAAATCATTGAAAGTAAATGATTGAAAGTTATAAATTCCTTTGAATGTCCATAATAGTAAAATAGTTGAAAATAGTAAATGCATGTTAATATCCATAACAGTGAAATGCCAATGCCTGAGGTCGTCCATAATAGTGGAATGGTTGAAAGTTGTAAATGCCAGTGGATGTCAGTAATGCGTGAGATGTTTGAAAGTTATAAAAGCCTGTGAATGTCCATAATAGTGAAATGGTTGAAAGTTATAAATTCCAGACAATGTCTATAATAGTGAAATGGTTGAAAGTTATAAATTCCAGACAATGTCCGTAATAGTGGAATGGTTGAAAGTTGTAAATACCAATGGATGTCAGTAATACGTGGGATGTTTGAAAGTTGTAAAAGCTTGTGAATTCCATAATAGTGAAATGGTTGAAAATTGTAAATTCCAGACAATGTCCGTAATAGTGAAATGGTTGAAAGTTGTAAATGCCCGTGAATGTCCACAATAGTTAAATGGTTGAAAGTTGTAAATTCCAGTCAATGTCTGTAAAAGTGAAATGATTGAAAGTTGAAATGGCATTGAATATCCGTAATAGTAAAATACTTGAAACTTGTAAATGCCTGTGAATGTCCATAGTAGTAAAATGTTTGAAAGTTATAAATTCCTGTGATTTCCCGTAAGGTGAAATGGTTGAAATTTGTAAATGTCTTTTATTGTCCTGTTCATAATAGTAAGAAAGTTGAATGTTGTAAATGCCTTTGGATGTCCACAAAATTGAAATGTTTGAAAGTTGTTAAGTCTGTGGTCAAATGTTTGAAAGTTGGAAATGCCTGTGGTCGTCTATAATAGTGAAATATTTGGAAGTTATAGATGCATGTTAATGTCAATAATAGTGAAATGGTTGAAAGATGTAAATGCATGTGAATGTCCATGATAGAGAAATTGGGGAAAGTTGTATATTTCTGTGAATGTCCATAATAGTAAAATAGTTAAAAGCTTTAAATGCTTGTAAATGTCAATTAAAATGAAATTGCTGATCGTCAAACAATGTATGATAACTTATTCGTAATTAAAGTGCATAATACGACCATTTTAACAAACAACTTTCTTTCAAAATGAGCCAAAAACAAGTGGCGTTTTTAAAGGGAGTATGAGGGTTAAAACTACTTTTTGGAAAAATGTAACAGTTCTTGCAGAAAACAGTGGACCGAGGGTTAGAACCCGAATCTTTAAAGTCTTGTTAACGTTCATGCAGAATTAAGATAAAACTAAAGGCTCAGAGACTGATTCTCTACCGCTCACCTGACAAAACGCTGAACAGCAGGGTTTTCGATGTTTTGCATAGTGGCCATGTTTTTGTCAAATTTAAATGAAATGAGCAATCTTTGTAAAGGACTTCCCTACATCATCCCTGTAAATTTGGTTGAATTTTCTTCGTTGGTTTTCGAGGAGTTGATGAAAATAATGGTTTTCCCATAGGGTCTAATGTTAAATATAAGTTACGCGCTGGCTGCCATGTTTTTTGTCGGATCGAAATAAAATGAGCAACCCCTTAAAAAGACCTTCCGTACATCATTCCTGTATAGTTTACTTAACTTTGCTTCAGCGGTTTAACAGGAGTTAATGAAAATAACGTTTCTCCCGTAGGGTCCAATGTTAAATACCAGTTCCGTGCTGACCGCCATCTTTTTTGTCTGATCAGATTTAAATAAGCAATCATTGTAAAGGACCTTCCATACATCATTCCTGTAAAGTTTGGTTGAATTTGCTTCAGTGGTTTCAGAGGAGTTGATGAAAATGACGATTTTCCCATAGGATCACATGTTAAATATAAGTTACGCGCTGGTGGCCATGTTATTTGTTTGATCAGATCAAAATGAGCAATCTTTGTATAGGACCTTCCATACATCATTCCTGTAAAGTCTGGCTGAATTTGCTTCAGTGGTTTCAGAGGAGTCGATGAAAATGCAATTTTCCAATAGGGTCCAATGTTAAATATAAGTTCCACGCTGGTGGCCATGTTTTTTTGTCGGTTTGGTACAAAATGAGCAATCATTTTGAAGGACCTTCCATACATCATTCCTGTATAGTTGAGTTGAATGTGCTTCAGTGGTTTAGGTGGAGTTGATAAAAATGATATTTTTCCCATAGGGTCCAATGTTAAATATTAGTTCCACGCTGGCAGCCATGTTTTTTGTCGGATTAGAACCAAAGAGCAATCTTTGTTAAGAACCTGCCATATAAATCATTCCTGTATAGTTTAGTTGAATTTGCTTCAGTGGTGTAAGAGGAGTTGAAGAAAATTACCTTTTCCCATAGGGTCCGATGTTAAATATAAGTTCCACGCTGGTGGCCACGTTTTTTGTCGGATCAGAACGAAATGAGTTAATGTGTTAAGGACCTTCCATTCATCATTCCTGTGAAGTTTGGTTGAATTTGCTTCAGTGGTTTAAGAGAAGTTAATGAAATGTGAAAAGTTAACAGACGGACGGACGACGGACGCCAAGTGATGGCAATAGCTCACATTGACCCTTTGGGTCAGGTGAGCTAAAAACGACCAAAAAGCCTGGACCCCCTTATTCAAGACTCGATAAACCGAGTGATAAATATTTTACATGGTGTCTGTTTATGTGAGCCATTAATAGTCAGAATGTTGTATCTAAAATAAATTTTGAGTTTTAGGAATAATCAATGAATGGATATGAATTAAATACACATGAGACAAAATTTCTACAAATACATGGTTAAAGCAAATACTGAAACAACGCTTTTATTGTTGTTCTTCATCTTGAAGTCGTCATGGAACCTTCAAAATTGAGCTTCGCTCATACCTCATACTAGTTATTTCAAGCACCGGTTTGAGCTTTATAAGCAGCCTGAGACACTGATAGAGGCCATTTCAGGAAAGCTTGGCATATTAAACAATTGAGATGTTAGCACTTTAAACATGTATCAGGAAAACATTTGGGAATTATAAAAATTAAAATGCAAAAAATTGAAAGTGCGATAGTGTATTCATTTGAAAAATTCTCTTTAGAACAAATACACCATAACTGAAATTGATAGAGTATACAATCTAGTTGTTTGTATTTAACTCTACTGTAACTGTAGCCACTCCCTGAAGTTACAGTAGAGTAAAATATAACCAGTGGGCGATATTTCTGTTGGTGGAGGGTACTCGCAAAACCAATAGTCAGCTACTTCGGTTCTGGCCCTAAAACTAATTATTGCTTAAAACTTACAATATCTTAATTTAACAATTTTTTTTCTTAAACTAGGGAGTATGTCCCTCATGCTTAGCTCTGTTCTCACCTGAACTGATTTTTCTGTTTTAAATTAGATCCCATTGGTTATTTGTTCTCCATCAGCTTTTACACGTTTTTCGATTTATAACTTCAAAATGTTTACATTTGATCTTCACTGTAGAGACATAAGTTGTCGAAATACTTATCTGCTGAAACTAAATTAACAGTAATTTCGGTGTTTCGTTATTTCTTCCAAGAACGTTCATAAAATAAATTTCCGTTATTTCAGTATTTATCAGCATCTAATGAAATGGACAGGATATTGTTATTGTCCACCAAGATGTTCAAAATGGCAGTATTAAGATTTAGTTCAAAGGAATATGAAGCTGTAATAAAACCAAGTTTGTTAGACGAAATAAAACTTCGTCGATAATCATCCTAATTTCGGTAAACATTTGCTTTATGTAATAGTTAAAGTATGTTTCAGAGTAATTAATTGAATTAAAGTGCTTCGTAAGAAAAGAGGTGGTCAAGATGCCTGAGCGCGCAGCGCGAAGACATTTTAACTACCCCTTTTCGTACGAAATTTACCCATTGAAATAGAAATTTCTACTCATGTTTATTTAAATCAGAGTATTAAGGCTACACGTATCAATTAGTTAATAAATTTATTTTTTGTTCTTCATACGTTTGTAGTGATCTTGTTTCATATATATGATTACTGTTATTCATAAATACCGAATAGATTGTATTGAGTTATCGATCTGTTTGTCACTTTAAATATATTTTCTTACATCTGTCCGTTAACTTGCGACGGTAGCCGCGGCGAATTATGAAAGTCGTTAGGTTGCCTTGCTATTACAGAAAAGGTAACGCAGGTTCGATCCTTAGACAGTGAAATTTTTCCTACATGAAACATTAACTTCATCTAATATTTAGGTGTAACATAACAGAAGGTCAAAGTTAAACATATGACAAATAGAAAAAAAGAAGGGAAACGGGGAATGTGTCAAACAATGGCCCAAAATGAATGAATATGCATAAAAATTAATGAGGTAAATAATTCGGGGTAAGTAAATTATTTGAGGTAAATTATCAGTTGGTGTACTTCGAAATAGAGAGAATCAAAGGAAAGACAAAAGAGAGATGGAATAGTCCAAGGTATTTACAAGAATTTAAGTGTCTTGAATAGCAATTTATAAAATGTTCAAAACAATAAAATATTGCCTTTGATACATCATGGTACAAAAGCAAAAAACAAAAAACAAAAACATCTGCATTCTGTATTAATACTAACGATCAGGTGTTCATTTAGTAAATAAATGAAACATTTTTATATCGGTAGACGAGTTGGACAATGTTGATTTTGACAAAAAAAAATCGAAAACTGAATTAAGAAGCAAACTTCAACTTTCACACGATGTTGCACTTTATCTTTTCGAAATCCACGGGTTTTACCCAATGTCCAATGCTTCCAAAATCCTGATTGGTTGATTTGAAAGGTCATCAGAACAGAAAGTAGAATGGGATGTTGTTAGATCTACAATGTAGTGGGTGTAGATACAAGTTTAATTAGATTGCCGTTTGCTGGACAATTTTATAAGAATTATCCCATGCTGCTTCGAACAACAATTTTTAAGACTGGGCCAAAAGAATTAATCAGGTACATTGGTATGGAATCAAATGACTTGCAATACAGAAAGACATCTGGAGACCTGACAGGGTTTGAGTTCAATTGTTTGTCAAACTTCTGCTTAATAGTGTATGCAATGAAGACGTTGCTGGTAAATGCTATGTTAAAATGTTCTATAATCATGACATAAGATCCTAAAATAAAGCCATAAAGTCAAGATCGTGCTTGTGTCATAAAACGATTTAAGACGTGATTTACGTGGTCATAAACTTCAAAGTCACGACTTTCCATTTCATTACCTGTAAACAGTGCAATACGTTTACTATATGCTAAAACTTCAAGGACAAATAAAATAATACGATTTTGTTTTATACCAGAGGGTTGCTCAATTATTTTTAAAAGTTTAGATAATAAAGCCGAAACTTGACTATAGAGTTAATCCATGGATTATCATTCATTTGCATTACTTTGTGAACTTTGCTACATCACACAAGCTATATTGTATTTCTTCAAATGTCAAATAGTCTCTTTGTGGTTAAGGAAATACAGCACACAAAAATCCTTCAATATTTAACTAAAACCAGTCAAAAACTATATATCCTCCGCAACTTCGTTGCGCGGGGTGTGATTAAAAATTGGTTTTTTTTTGTAAAAACAACAGTATCATAGTAAACAAGTTATATGAAGAACGCTAAAAAAAAGGTCCACTCTTTCGGTTTTTGTGTGGGACATTGTTGTGATTGGTCTCTTGCCCTTTTGTGAGCATGTTAAAGTCGTTAACCTTTATCAATAGTTGTTTTGAATAGTTTCCTGTGTTGTATAGTTTGCGTTTTTATACACATTTCCTTCCAAGTTATATTGATCAAGGATATCGTTTGATACCTTTTTTTTAAAGTTCAAGAGTAAACTGCCATTTCCCCTAAAAAATTTGAATGGAACATTTGTATCTTCCCAGTATTCATTAAATTCATTTTGTATACAAAATTTTTTTCCATGAGGCAAAGTTTGTGATTCTATTTATATGCTTAATGTTCTGAAATGTAATTTAAATTCTAGTTTTGTTTCCGACATTGACAAGCAGGTGACACTTTATCAAAATAATGGGCTTTTACGAAACCAAATGAAGCGAACTTCTCTTTTACGTCCTATTAGCTACATATATTCTATAAAACTGTAATACATAGCAAAGGTCACTTTTCTTACTATTTTGATTTATCTTTTGTTATCTCAGTGTCTGTCAGTTGACGAATGTGTTTTCTTGTGTTTTTTTTTTAAAAAGAAGTATGGCCATTCAGCCGTGAATTTTGTTCCTACATCTATGCTGGGTCATTTTCAGGATATGGTCAATTTTTCTCGAACATCGTGTAAGTTGGTCCCTGCATGGCACGCGTACTTCTTTGAAATAAAATTAATTTTATGCAGCACTTGAATGTTTTCTGACTTTTTCAGAAAATAGCTTTTTGTGTCCTTTTTAGCTATTTTACAGTGTTTGAGAAGATGGTACTACTGAAAGGACACCAAAAAGACCAAAACAAAATATTTGTTGTGGGCTGTGGTGAGGAACTTAATACAGAGAAAAATATATCTTGGAATCATTCTGGTGATTTTAAACTTCTTGGTATAAAATTTAGTCTTTCTAAAGCCAATATCTTCATGGATAATTATATTGAAAAGATCCAGAAAATTAAGAATCTATTATGTGACTGGTCATTTAGAAATATAACTATTTATGGAAAAATTGTAGTCGTTAAAACATTGGCACTACCTATCTTGTGCAATGTTTTAGAGTCTTGCCAAATCCACCAAATGCAGTTTTAAAGGAAATCCAGACTCTATTTTTTTTAAATTTGTTTGGAATGGAAAATGTGACAAAATAAAGAGAAATGTACTTATTTCAAATTATAGCGAAGGCGGGTTAAAAATGCCACACATAGATTCATTTATATTTATGCGTTGAAAATATCTTGGATAAAAAAGTATTAGATCCAGAAAATCATTCAGCCTGGAAAGTATTGTTATCTGATAATCTTGAAAAATATGGTGGGGAAAATATGTGGCAGTTCACTAAGTCTGGTCTTGGTTATATTGCAAAGAATTTTAAACAGTTTTGGCAGGATGTTATTTCTTCCTGGGTTTCACTCTGTAAAATTCCCTCCACAGCCCCAGTCGATATCCTATCGCAACCTTTATTTTTAAATGATAAAATAAAAATTGGGGGGGGAAGTGTTTTTTATAAAAGCTGGATAAAAAACGGTGTATTTTTCATAAATGATATAATAAATGAAGATGGAAATTTTTATAATTTTGATAATTTTCGTAAAACTTTTTACTTCGAGACAAATTTCCTTGAATTCTATGGACTTTTGCAGTCATTGCCTCGTGCCTGGAGAAATATACTTGTTACAAATGCTATATCCAAATTAGATTCTGTTTATAATGAAAATATTCATACCATTAAAAAGGTAGATAAAGTTTCTAAACATTTTTACGATCTATTTATTGATAAAATTAAAGAGTCACCAACTAAAATTAAACAAGAATGGGAGTATAATCTGGGAGTAGATATACAAGAGGAGGATTGGGATTTCTTTTTTACTGTTCCTCTACAGGTAACTGATGATTCCAATCTTCGTGCATTCCAATTTAAATTACTCCATAGAATTCTTGGAATAAACAGTCTAATTTTGAAATGTAACTATAGCGAAACAGAATTGTGCACTTTTTGCTCTGAAACCAAAGAGACTTTTATACACCTTTTTTATGAATGTAGTTGTGTTAGGACACTTTGGTTAAATTTTTGCACAGAATTAAAGGACAAGTGTAACTTGATCTTTAAGCCTAATATATCTGATATATTGCTAGGGGTTATCTCCCATGAACAAAAAGATATTTTGAACACTTGTATTTTGATTTTAAAGAAATATATTTATTTGTGTAGAGTAAAATTAAAAATTCCTCAGTTTAAAGAAACTATTGAATGGTTGAAATATTATAATAGGATTGATATAGCCTCTGGAAGTTCATACTCCATCAAAAAAGAAAAACAAAATAACATTGAAATGGGCAAATATTGAAAATATTATTATTAATGGGAACGGGGAGTGATTTTTAAATTCAAAAATATGATTTGATATTTGTATATGTGCAGACTATGTGTAATTATTTGGTAACCATTATATGTAGATCAAGCTGTTAAATTTTTTTACATTTTTCTTTTCTGAAAAGGTATTAAAAATGAAATTGGTGCCAATAATTATTATTTTATAATTGACATGTATTTTGATATTACATGCTTCTTTTAAATTGAGATATATTGATTTGTATTTGATATATGAAAATGATACGAAAATAATAAAATTATATATTACAAAAAAAAAAATATATTTGTTGTGAGTGTATAAACATTTGCCGTTTTAAGCGGCAGTTTATTTATTTTGGTTCTGGTGGTCCTATACAAGGACTTCCTTTAAACAAAAACATACAAAAATATCAAAATCTGTCAAGATTACATTCAAGTGGCAAATTCAGTGGCTGAATATTATTATCTAAATGTATGAAAATGCATTTGATATGAGTTTGTCCCGATAGAGTATGTAACAGTTATTGAGAGGATTTAATGCATTTTCAAAATAAGTATGCTGACGGAAATACAAAATGTATATACACGGGAGAATGGCCATACTTCTTTTTTTTTACAAAGAGAAACCTTGTTCAAGTGAATTACTGTCAGACTTCAGACGTATAAACAGAAAAGTATAAAAGACCATGAAAATCCTTATTTTACATGGATGTAAAGATCAAATAACAATATACTATTCAGCAGTATTTCAGAAATATCGCAGCGGTCATTTTTAGAGGTAGGGAAACTGAAGAACCAACCACCTTTGGCAAAAAATCCCATTGTCAACTAAAGGTCCAAGTGACTAATAATTCATTTCTAAAGGTGACATGGAAATTACACTTCCGACACTCAAATATCGTCTCTATAGGTTTCCAACATGCAAAATGAATTTACAAATTCAATTTGTCTGACTTAAAAATCATGAACAAGTGACATTTTTGACGTATTATCGGACCTTTTCGTTTACCGTATTTCTAGAAAAAAATAAACTCCATTTTAAAGTACAACGGCCTCTATCGTACCAGACAAGATAAGTGAAAGTAATGCGCAAATGTCAAATACCTTATTCAAGCCACTCATGTGCCCAATATACATATAACATGTATACTCATTCATAGGAATCTAAAAATAATCAATTATTTGACACTAAGGTCAACTACTTTTTATGGTCTATGACAGTACGCCATTTCTGGGTCAAATATGTCAAATCTGGAACAAAAACGTGAAAAACTTTATGTTCCGGAAAAGCCTTCACTTCAACACAAATAGCCAGCCTTTAGGTCAAAGACGTCACATGAAATCAGTGCTTGTTGTACCAATACACCCAACTTTGTCATTGGGATACTACTTAAGGTAGATTGGTAGTCTTCCGCCATTTTGAATTTGTTATTTATGCTGTTATGGTATTATCTGCCTTTTTAAATATGCAAATATTTTTATTTGTAATGAATCAATCAATATTATATCCATAATACAAAATGCAAAGGACCTACATGGACTTGNCTTAATATATCAAATATAATGGGACTTTATAAAAAGATATTATCAAGCTAGATTATGAACAACAAAATAAAGTCTTTGAAACGAATTTGCTGGAACTGATAAGTAGTTAGCAAAAATGTTTTTTTTGTATACTGTATAGCTTATTTCTATATATCTATATATGTTTTATATTTCCATATTAATATATATTTTTAAATATTTGATATAAGTATATAGATCGCTATTTTAAAATACATTCTACTTTTCGGGCATTTAATGGAGTTGTCATAGACAGTTTCCACTACTAGGGATTTTTTGTATACAATCTTGTTGCTCTTGCCCTTTGTGATAACATGTTTATATACTCTTTGAAGAAAAAACACTGTAAACAAAGAATGTAATTTTGTCTTCAATGGCTCAATAAAAATTAGTCTCCGACACATATGTACAGACAAGGGCTTACAGATAGTAAATGTTCTTTAGAAATCATCCGATCATACGAATTAGTCCACGACACATATGTACAGACTAATGCTTGCAGATACAACGTAATAAGTGTTCTTTAGTAACCGTAATACGAATTAGTCCGCGACACACATGTGCAGACAAGAGCTTACGGATGATATGTTTGTTTTAGAAACCGTCATACGAATAAGTACCCCCTACACATATAAACAGAAAAGGAATTACAGATTATAAGTGTTCTGTTAGCCCCAGTCACACTGTTACGTTTTAATACACATGCAGCTTAGTTTTACTACGTTTCATATGGCATGGGCACGTTTCATGTCATGTCATGTTCAGTAACTGTTGCAATTGTCACTACAGAAGTTTTACGGTCGTCATCACGTTCTGACAGACCATTACAATGTTTCTATTTCACAAATGAGAACAGATATCTTTGGGTAGATCCAGAGTTTGTTACCGGACTGACTAACACCGACTGTGACAAACCCGAACTTTTCACTTGCAGTGTGACGGGTGCCACTCGTGGAGCAGATCATGCTTACCCTTCCGGAGCACCTGATGATATCTCAGTAGTTGTGTGGTGTTCTTGTTCATTTTTGTTTAATTGTTTTGTCTTTGTCATACTGTCTTAATTCGTGTTGGATGTGAAACGCCGTGATTTTGGATTTATGATTTTAGAACTCCCCCTTTCATCGTTCTTGTTTCGGTATTCGTTTGTCGATGTATTTTGTCATCTTTTTACGGTCCCTACGTTTCCCCGGTTTAATGCCACAGTTTAGTCCTACGTTTTACGCTATTTTGCTACTGGTTATTTGATTTGGAGTGTCTAAGTTTCAATACGATTAAGAACGTTTCGCCACGTGTAAAAAAAAACGTTTTAGTAGGTATTACTTGGGTTTGCTGCGTTCTAACTACGGTCCGCTATGGTTATAGTAGGTTTCAGTACGTTTTAGAACGGAGTAGTACGTACTACGTATCTGCCGCGTACCAGTACGTACCAGGCTTTCCCAAAGTTAAACGTTTACTATTTTTTTATGCCAGATATTTTTTATAATAATAATAATTATTATTATAATAATTATTATTGGACAAAGAAGCCATCAGTTTTTGTGACTTGCTATAAACACAATGAAAGGTAGTAAACAGCACGATACTTTGAAGTCTTATATAAATGTTAAACTGGATAAGATGTCTGGCATTTTATTTTATCATTATCATTTTTTGCATACTGCAGAAAATATAGAGACCAATTGTAATTAATACAGTTCTAAATTGGATATATGGAAAATGAAAACACTACGTGGTATTCAGATAATTAAAATCCTTTGTCATATGTTTATTGTCTGGTATAACGGTCCCTAGTAAACTCATTAATTCATATACTAGTATAGTATTAAAAAAACAACAGATATTTTAAATAGAACACTGGCTTAGCAAAAATGCATGTTGGTTTTCACATGTTGACAGCGTAAAAAGTTATTTTATCATTAGTTCAATGATCAATAAAGACAACTGCACATAATTTTTGGAAGATATCTAGCATTTTCAAGATGAAGAACAACAATAAAGCGGTGTTCCAATCCAGGCGCGGATCCAGGGAATTTGAAAAAGGGGGTTACATTCAAGAAATTAAGAGAAATTTCGAAAATTTTTGAGGTATTTCTTAGTAAAACATCAGGATTTTCATTAAAAATACATGATTGTCCAAAAAGGGGGGTTCAAACCCCCGGAACCCCCCTTGGATCCGCCAATGCAATCAGCTTGATTTTACCGTGTATTTGTATAAACTTTCTCTCATGTGCATTTACTCCATATTCTTTCATTGTTTATTATGCTAAGTATACTGATCTATTTATAAAAGTATATATATATATTTTTATTAATTCTATCCTTAGCTTTAAGTCGATGACCCAGTATAATTATCGTAAAAATGAATGGATATGGAGTAAATGCACATGGAACAAAGTCTCTACAAATACATGGTAGAACAAAACAATGGCACAACGCTTTACTGTTTGAATTTCTAAAAGAAATTAAGCACCCATTAAATAGACAAACGTATTAATCATTGGGTCATTAAAAGACAACTGCACATATTTTTGTTTTAGGTATATGTTACTGTTACATTCCCAAACACCAAGGCTTAAGGTTTGGGCAACCAATCAAAATACTCGACAAATCACTGACCTGATTGTTAAATCAAAAACACTTACATCCTTATCTGCTTAAGTGTTAAGTCAAACAACCCTCACTTTCCATTTACAGTAATAGGAACGATAATCATTTTGAGTAAAACATTCTTAAATTATCAAACATTATGTGTTATGAAAATAATAAAAAAAACAAAAACATTATAAGTTTTAGTATTTAAGTTAAGTAAAATAATTTGTGAAAATACTGTTTTCAAACATTAATCAATCACGAGAAATGTCAAAGCTAACATCACACACATCCTGTATAATGTTGGATGCATATACACTGCTATGTGCATGTTGTATGTTAAAACTTTTCCTAACTATTGAGTTGGCGATCTTCTAATGCAGCCTGGTTAGCAGCTTGGTTAAGATCTTTTTATAATTATTTTTAATGTATACTCTATTGTGGAATGAAATTGTTAAATGTCTGAATAAAATTACCCAAAATATCAAAAATTTAAATATCTAGTGTTGCTACATTGCTATTATACCAACAGCATAGTCCAGAAACATGGCAGAAACTAGAATACAGAATGACAAAGACATTAGACAATTTATACCAACATCATAGCCCAGAAACATGGCAAAACTAGAATGCAGAAAGACAAAGACATGAGACAGTTTATACCAACATCATAGTCCAGAAACATGGCAAAACTAGAATACAGAA
>MJUU01035089.1:15378-26749 GCA_002080025.1 Modiolus philippinarum
TTTATGAATTCGAAGTGCATTTATAATTTTAACTATATGACAATTTTTAACTAAATTTTAACTGACGAAAAAAAAAATTACCTTGAAGCGCTACAAATCGATTAAATATAAATCACCCTTAGCTCAACAGTGTCCATTAATTTAAGACTCCCTCTCAATGTATTGATGTATTGATTTTTTTACGTATAAAATAGATCTGTTACCGGAGTTAACACGATTCAAAAGTCCTGTATTGCAAGAAGTAATTACATCAGTATCTAAGTAAATTGTTACAAAAGTAGCCATATGCTCTGTGTGTTGTTTGTGTTGTTCGGAATGACTTTGTAATACGGTAAGATTTCCTGATAGACCAATGAGAGCTCTCTTTATAATTGATGTATATTACATATCTATGTGTCCATATACGGCGTTTTTATATTCACTATTTTCTCACATTTATTTTATTTTTTTTTAAATCTTCACAAAGATCTGTTTCCATTTTCTTTTACTACGACAGATATATTTGCATCACATGAATTTAAAAAAAAACCACTAAAATGTTGGTAATTTTTATAAGATCCAAAAGGAGTACATTTGCAGATATATTTTCAAAATACTAAAATGTTAAATAATATAGGCTGATTCAGAAATTCAAATTCCGTCCTCGTAAACGTCGTTGCGCTAGCTCAGCGTCCTCGCATTTTTTTAATAGGTTTAACCAACCAAAAATGCTCAGAACAATGACGATCCCCTAATGCCGTGGCATTTCTGAATCGGTCTATCCTCAAAAATGTCACCAGTCATTGTTAGACGTCACATAATAAGGAATCCAGCAAACTCTTTAATACTGTTTTGTAAATAACAACTAGAGGTTGAACAACTTAATTATCAATCATGTCACTAAATGACGTCAGACAAAAAGGAATCGAAATAACACTGGTGATATTCTTTTTTATTATTAATGTAAATAAGTGATAACTAATGGTTCTCGCTTGTGACTTCCAACTTTTTAATTATGTCACTGTAAAGAATCCAGCTTACACTAATTACTTTCCTTTTATTATCATTGTCTGGTGGTAGTTAGTAACCACTCTTGGCATCACATTTCCCAAACAGGCAATAAAATTCACTAACTTGAAGAAACAACCAACACTTGAATATGTCTTTTTTATTCCACATCTTTTTAAAATAAAAACTGTACTTTTATTAACTCTGCATCCGTTCATTTTTTCATAAAAATGTTTCATGTACAATACCCGAGGGAAAGCTCTCGTTTATAAACAACAATTTTCTAAGAAATTAGAAAACGCATAATTTTGCCGATCTTGTGGATTCATGTCATTCGCTCCTAATACTATTATCCTAATTGCTGTGCACAATGCTTCATAATATTGAGTATTGTCTCGTCTGTTGCTTCACTTTTTGTCTTATCTCTTGTTTCCCACTGCACTTGCCTTTTATATTTAAAGAGATGAGCTATTTTTATTTACTTTTGTACCGTCATTTATTTAGCATTCATTACATGTACTAATATCAAATATTTTAACCTTTTTACACACTTCAAAATGAAATTTTTAAAGAAGAATATAAACATTTCAAACAAGAGGATGATATTCAAAACATTTCCACTATCAGCCTATGAAAGGAAATGTACCAACAGCGTACTACTCATTCAGGCATCAATAGCAGCAACAGTCAAATAATCAAAGCTCTGATAGAGCTGAAACTCGAAAGCCCTGAAAATCTACACATAGTAAAAGTTCGTAGTCATCTAAAGAACTGCTGCATACGTCTGTGTGTATTAAGTTGTTCCGTAATACGTGAAAATAATCGGTTTGTGTGATTTCGTATGCATACCGATTTCATTGCTATGATTATATGCAATACAAATGTCACAGGTAAACAAATGTTATTTTCATCCGTTGACAAATTACTGCGCGGCTGATCCGAGACGCAATATAAAAAACGAGTAATTTGATAGACATGCATAGTGTTTTCAATTTAATATAACAACACCGTATCACAGTCAATTTAAGAAAATGAAGAAAACATAACTTAAATACACAATGTATGTGATTTTGAAAGAAACTTGCGCAATATATTTTATCGGAAGCACGATGATCATCTGTTAGAGCTGTTAACAGGCTTGAAGCCTCACGTGATTTTTTTCTTGTCATTTTACCTCTCTCCAGCCATTTCATGGCTTTCGAGTTAAAAACGGGATGTCAAAACTGAAATCCAGTTGTCTAAAATCTCTTTGTTATTTAAATCGGATTTAACACCGGCTTTGGTTCGCATAATGTCGAAAAGGGCCAGGTAATGCAAATATTACATGTTCCTTTTTAAATTCACGAATTTCGTTTAGTGTAAACCATATTTTATTGTGAAAAAGCATAACAAGAACATTAGCATACATAATAATAATTGGGGATTCGGAAACAAGTTTCCTTATATTAATCCGTCTCCCCTGAATTTCGTTTATCTGGAAACTTTTTAAAGAGCTCGTTAGAATCTAGGAAATAATAGGTTTTCTTTGCATTACATTGTAAGTTAAACAAGATTGTCAATCCATGAGTCAGTTCTGTGGCAACATTTTCATCAAAGTACTTAATTTCATTCTTTTCCCGTTTTCTCTTTATTTTACTTTCCTGAAACTTTTCTTCTTTGGGCTAATTTTAAATGTGTCCTGGTGTACTGATCATTGTACTCTTTCTATAACAGAGGACAGATAATACGGGATTTTCGAGATAGGAATTCTCGTGTAATTGAAGGCGGAAACGATCTCCTCAAATAACAGTGAGAAATATAATCGGAATTCAGTCTTATCGAATATTCTGCTGAAGTGAGATATCCAGGTAAATCCTGCAATTTGATTGGTTACCTTGACAGGAGATACGAGACCGTATCCCCGTGGTAGCAAAATCACAATTTTTAAACGCTTTTAATAGAAAAATTATAGCACTTCTAGCAGAATATAAAAGTTATTCGGGCTTCACAGGGGATACGTGTTCATATTCCCTGTTTGTGCCCTATATCCCATTCGCCTGACGGCTCAGGGGATATAAAACACAGACAGGGAATATGAACCCGTATCCCCTGTGAAGATATACCACCTAAAAACAAACTATTTATTATTATTGAAGTGTACTTATAATTTGTCCTGCGTGACAATTATTTAACTAAATTTTAATTGACGAAAAACAATTAATCTGAAGCGCTACAAATCGATTAAATATAAATCACCCTTAGCTAAACAGTATTCATTAATTAGTGATTCCCTCTCAATGTATTGATGTATTGATTTTTTACGAATAATAATAGATTTGTTTCCGGAGTACTCCCGTATTAAGTAGAAAAGGGGTAGACCCTAATACAACTGTAGTATACCGGTGTATATCAAGGCAATTAAAAAAAAAAATAATTAAAATAAAAAAAAATAATAATAAAAAAATATCAAGGCAAATTGTAAAAACCTTCTAAAAAACTTATTTTCATTCTCTGATCCAATATCCTGCACCTAAACTCTCAGAAACAACATTTTTAAAAGACATAAAGCTAGAAATCAAACCAGGGGAACCACATGACAATCATGTGACTAATTACATTTCCCCTTTCCGTAAAGAAGAAACTACTTTTATTGTTTTGGGTAAGAGACATGTCGGATATTAATATTTTATGTACTTTTGTATAATTGACGTTGGTAAACGCGTACATTCTATTGGTTTCGTGTATGCCAATTCTAAAGCGTATAATATGTTTATGTTGTTCAGTCTTATCCGTTTTTTGAAACCTTGATGACTTAAAAACTTTGCTATTTTCTCAGCTGCTCTTACCCTTGTATGGTGCTGTTCGCCATAAAGTTAATTCAAGTTGGGTTTTTTGTTTGATTTTTTTTTCTTTTTTTTTAGATTTCTTTCAATCACATGAGTATACGACACTTGTCTTTAAAACGACTGTTTTTTTGTACTAAAGCTTATCTCCTGGCTACCATTAAGACAAAGAGAACCATTCCGACAAGATGTACTAAAGTCATGATCTGTCAATATGGAAAAAGTGCAAGTACAAAAATATTAAAAAAAGATAAAGAATAAATCGTATGGAACAAAATAGCTGAATTTCGAGGTTATTGTCATTTCATAATATAAAGATAGCCATTTCGACAATTTATGCCTCTTCATGCAATGCAGATCAGATGAAAAAAAATGGAGGGACTTGTCAAGATATTCAACTGAAATATGTGTAAGGCTGATAGAGACCAATAAATCAATAAACCATAGAATAGAAGTAACATCATTACAACATTAAGTTAGCAGTAAGAGTTATTGACTTCGGGGAACGAGAGAATGAATAAGAACCAGAAATCCAGGTTGTTATAGTGTCCACCCGTATTAAAGAAAATGTTGTGTTTATCTGCAAGCTGTGCAGTAAACTGGATGTTGCTGAGAATATACGATCAAACACGATCTGCTCAAAATCGAGCTGATTTCCCTGTTGGTAATCATTTCTGTCCTCCTGGCCACCGCTCATATTCAAGTTGAGGGAGGCATAAGAATCGCTGTGGTATTGAACAACGAATTACCAATCGCCCAAGGGGGGTATAAAATATCACTCTTCCATATAACAAATTAAATCAGTACTTCGCGATCTCATTCATCAGTCTTTTTGCATTAAAAAGGTGAAAAAGACTCATATTAAGTATTGGGTTAAGTAATTTTGTCATTTTTTGTCAAGCATCACTTGATTCCAACAAAAGAGGATGTGGTTGTCTTGATAAATTTTCACAACATTATATATTTTCGAATTTGGAGGACACGTTTTCTAAAAGACAATCGGGATAGCAATGGTGATTAATTGTGCGCCACTTCTGGTAGATATGTTTTTATATCCGCATGAAGCAAGTTCATACAGGGACTAGTTCAGAAGAAATAGAAAAATCTAGCCAGATCTTATAATTTCAATTAATCCTTAAATGATAATTGTTTAATCTTTAAACAATCATCATTTAAGGATTATCTCAAATGAACTACACGTCTTAAAACACTGAAATGATACCAAAACATCAGCATCATACCTGGACCTTTATCATTATATTGACAACTCAGAACACTTCAAATTAAAACTTTGTGACTAACGTGATGATGTATACATTACCAGTTGTGAACTTCCCATATTTAGTAGCAATTACCAACATCTGGCGGGACTGCAGCATACATTCTCTACATTTCACCCTAGTTTTCCAGTGGCAATCAGAATGTCCCGCCCCAAACTGATTATTTATTGACAAATCGGCTCTCATCTTGATATAGCTGAAATATTGCAGAGTAGATGTCAAACAATACTCAGTCAATCAATCAATCAATCAATCTCTACCTTTCACTGTCGTTCATATAATTTTTACAGCGATTTCTTCAACAGAGCGACTAATCCATCGTTTATATCTTAATTACTGCTACTCTTGTCACTCAAAAAGTTTTATGGTCGTTATAACGATTTGACGGATCGACAATGTGTATATTTCACAAATAAATCACATTTTTTCAATAGAACCCGAGTTAGTACTTGATTTACAAATACCGAATTGACCTGATACCAGACTTTTCGCTTTCAGTGCGACGGTTGTAACATGTGGAGCAGGTCATGTTTACCCAAATAGAAGCAACTGATGACACTCCTGTTGTTAAGGGGTTCACACTGTTAGTGCTTTATTTCTTGGGGTTTGTACGATGTTCTGTTTATTTCGTCATCTTCGTTTGTGTCGTCTCTGTGCGTGTAATCCTTATTTCTCAATTAGACTTCTGGCTGTTCTTTCAGTATTCATATAGACATGACAACAAACCTCTTTAGGTATGCTTTCAGATAACATTTCACAGCGGTGAAAAACAATTTTATTAAAAACTAAATGTATTTTGCTAAAAATACAACAAAAAACAGAACAACATTTCTAAATGATAACATTTTTCATCGGTTTAAATCTGTACATATGAAAAAGAAAGAAAATGGGGTAAATGTCAGGGAGACAACATCCCATCTCAAGGTTAAAACGACCCAAAACAAATTATCTAGGGGTCACCCTACGGTCTTCAACAGTACATTTGTATTTATTTACAAGGGAAGCACTTTAATTCTGTATAAATCTTGAACAATTAAAATTATGAGATAGCTTTATTCATATAACTATGATTGCATAAGCAATCATTACTAAGACAAGAAATAATGTTTGCTCTTCCGGGGTACCATTATATAGTCCGGATTTCTTTTTTAAAGAAATGTTTAACCTCAAATTTAATAAATAATTCCAGCTTTCCCGAATTCCATTCGTTATTTACAATAGCTAATTTTTTTTAAATTTTATTGAAAACTAAGGAGTATCTCCCTCACGCAAAGCTCTGTCCTTAGCTGATGTTGGCTTTACATTTAGATCATATTGGTTATTTGTTCTCTATCAGTTTTTAAACTTCTTTGAGTTTATGGTTTTCCAAACGTTTAGATTTTATCTGCACTGATGAGACATAAGTTGTCGAAATGCGCATATGCAGAAAGTAAATTCACAGTAACTTCGGTATTAAGTTATTTATTACGTTCGTCTTTTGTTTTCTTATTGTAGTTACCTTGTAAATTGCGGCCCGTCATTTTAGGCCATTGTAGGGGATTACCATTCATTTTAATGCCATATCAAGATTTGGTATTACGAGACCCATTAGTCTGAAAATATATTGGGTTTCTAAACCTTGTGTCGACATATTGTTGAAATCGATGTATAACTTGGAGCAGTTAAACCATTTTTCTTATGATATTCATTTTCTGGGATACAGTTCCAGACCCCTTTCCTTGAAAAAATTGGAAACGGGTTACCCTCATAATCTAGGTAGTATATGTTACTGTAATCAAAGCAAAACTAGCAGCAAAAAAACATTGTCTTCTCAAAACTTCAATTCTTGTAAGATTTCCATGGCTATAGTAGTTAATTTGAAATTGCAAATGCTAAAGAAATGAGTTATATGTGACACATTATCCCCCACTGATAAAGTTTATAAGACATAGTGAAACAACTAGGTACGTAATTTGCCCAAACGGTTCTATTTTAAAACCCCATCCCATCATAGCTCTCAAATCGCAAATCAAGGAAGAAACACAAGACTCAGTTCGACTTTGATATCACAACATGTTTCAGAAAAAAACTGTTATGAAAGGCTAGGTACAAAAATGCCGTAAATACATCCAATTAGTTTCAAAATATCAATAAATTATAATATAATCAGAATAAAATAAGGTAATAAAATGACGTTCGAAAAAAAAATAGAATTGATTGACGTACACGGCATTGACATGTACAGTATTGACTATGACGTGTACACTATTGACTATGACGTGTACGGTATTGACTGTGACGTGTCCGGTATTACTATGACGTGTACGATTTATGATCAATTCTAAATGTTTTCGACCAATTACACTTCTTAATGTCTCTAAATAATCTGAAAACTTCTTGTTTAAACTTCTTGTCTAAAAACCAATAAACAATGGGATTAATCATATTATTTATGAAATATGTCCTCATCAAAAGGTTCATTATGACGAGTTCGGCAGCACTCATGTCGTTCCAGAAANTCGAGGCATCCCAAAATATCTTTTTCAAGAGTTTTGGAATAGGACGACATCTCTGGTGGATCATATATTAGACAAATATATAAATCTTTTTTAAAGTTAAAAAAATATTTTTCCAGTTTTACCCATTGCATGTCTGGGTTGGTGTTTTTTAGAATTTTAACCCCAGGTTTTATGAAAGGTTTGCATAGTACAGCTAAGCCACCAAAATGTCTATTATTTTTGTTACTAGCCGGTCTACAAACAAGATGGCAGTATTGTCTCCTATTTTTGAGATAGGATTATTGTATCCTAGGTGAGTTTCTGCTAGGAAGAGAATATCAAAGTTATTAATTGTTTTCAAAAATAATGGATCCTCATCTTTTTTGTTATGTTTGGATACCAGGCCCCCAATATTCCAAAATCCCATTTTTAGGGAAGTAAATGTAGAAAATACCATTTCTAATTATGAAATAAAATATAACTTGTACCAAATATGGATTAGAAACTTGTTTTGGGGGGTAAAAATGGATTATTACATATACATCTGTTTCAGAGCAAAATATCCTGTTAAGTACTCATGATAATTAAGGAATAAAAAATGCCTTTCATATACTAAATATAAAACAATACAATTTTAATATCAGAAAATGATTAAGATTTTACAATGTACATTTTCATTGTGGAAATAAATCATGAAACACTCATTCTCAAGAAATATCAATTAAAAAGTCAAGTTATAAAATGGAAAATTATAGCAGGTGAATACAATTTAAATTTCAAAATGTGTATGTTTCATTAATCATTGAAATCTCCCCCTGCCCCTTCCTCGTTTTGATCTAGATCGTGATCGATTGCGGTTAGTGGCCTGAATTGGGATATCAAGGGCTGTGTGTAGGGCTTTTTTTATGTTATTGGCCAGGTAGGATATGCCTTTTGGGGATAGGTGGTAGTTATCCTTTGAAAGTAATTCCCTGTTTGGATTTCCATTAAATAACATATTACTGTGTTCACAGTAGGATATGTTGTGTGATTCACCACTGAACTTTTGTTTGATTAGGGCATTAAGTATTTGACCATTAGTATGGTATTCTATTGAATCCAGTCTTGGAGTACAGAGTGAAACTATAAAATGAATATTTTCCCATTTTGATAAAATCAGGGCCAACAGTTTTTCAAAATTAGTGACACATTCTTGTGGGGTAACTGACTTGATGTCATTTGTAAATACATGTAAATTAAAACATTATATTTTACATCATGTGCATTACATTTTTCTACAAATTCATGAGCTTGTTTAATAGTGTACTGCACTTCTTTTTTAAGAATAACATCATGAGACAGCCATTCTTCTCTCAACCCTTCGACATTAGATGTTCCAATGAGTAATGCTAAAGGTTTGTTTTTGTCAGAACCGATGAACCCTTCAGAAATTTGTGGTACAGATGATGCAATGTGGGTCTTAAGGGATATGATCTCATCTTGTGCTTTGTCGTATTTAATTTCAAGTTCAGCAATCTTTATGCATAGAGTAGAAATTTCACTATTTTTCGATTCAAGTTGTTTGGCATGTGCTTCAAATTCGGCCGATACTGTTTTGATTGATTGGTTAAGTTGTTCACGAGTTTCTTCAAGTTGTTTTGTTAGACGTCTTGTGTTTTGTTCTTCTTGTGCGAGCTTGATTTCATAATCTCCCCTTTCAATTCTGTTTTTCTTTTCAAGTGATTCATTCTGCAATTCCAGTCGTGTAATTTTTGTTTCTAAATCGCTTCGTGGTTCTACAGATACACTTTTACTTTTCACTAGTTTTTGGAGCGTTTCAGACTCTTTGTTTACTAATTTCTTCATATCATCAGCTGTCGATTGCAAAGCTTTCAATATGCTTGCTGTGTTGTGATTTTGTAGATTATTTAACTGTTCAACCGATTTCGTGAAGCAGTTTTCCAATCGTGTTAATGAATAGGTGGAAATACATGCATTTCCATTCTCATCAACTTTTTTCACAGGAGGAAATGAACTAGCTGTTGGGATTTCCTCATCACTATCTAGAGTTTTACATTCTGTATCATGAATTACTGTTTTATCAAGTTCTGTAGAGTCTAACGATTCTAGAACCTTGACTAGGATTCTTATTATAATTGGAAAGTGAATCTCGACAAAAGTTATATATTTTAAACCTTGTGCACGAATAGTTCCCGTGGTTACGAAGAAAGTTAGATTATAACATAGTGCATTGGGATTTGATTTCTCGTACACCTCAATCAGTATGGAGTTGGATTTACTATTTGGGTCACTCCATGTTTCTGGTTCATCTCGCCACTTTATCTAAAAATTATCATCATTTCCAAGATGTTCATAGTAGAATAAATCTAGGGGTTTGATCCAGGCATAGGTCCGATCTATGGTGGTGTAAAATGCGACCATTCTGGCCTCTGTCTCGTACAAATTGACATCAATCTCTTCAAATAAACTGTTTTTAGCCTTGCCGGTACGATTATTGTGTTTTGTTGGCAAAAGTTCAGAAGGATACTCTGAATACACTTTATCCATGCAAATGTTGAGGTTTTCTAACCAGCGAAGATCATGTGTTTGTTTGTTCAAAGCCATTTCCGGTTTAGTGGCACAGTAGAATTTCAGTTTGATTACAGTTTTCTGATCGTTTCAAGTCAGTAAGAGTCAATGTTGACCCACCACAACCTTAATGTTTCACTATGGCAGAGGTATTTTGGTCTAAATCAGATGAATTAAGTATTAAAATTCACATTTTAGCGGACAGATTTTTCAGGCTGCCATATTGCGCCAAGGGTACAAGAAATGAAAATTTACAAAGTTCACAATGACTTTTATAATAAAAAAATTTGTGCAAATTATTGAAAAAAAACCGTACATGTAGTTAGATTCTGCAGAATATTTAATCATGACATATGGCAATGCTTGAAAATGATATCGGCCCCCGGTAGGGAGGTAGTTCAATAAGTAGTGTACAGGGACGTGTGGCAAATTCATGTGCTTGTTTTACAAATTGTAGAATTTATTTGATGCTTAAATTTTTCCATTTTCACATTAATTTGGGTCTATTTTCACCATGCACATTTGGTATTATTTTTGGCTGTCTTTTCCAATCAGTGGTATAAATATTGTGCAATAAATTATACTATGAACAGAGACATATAAAACCACTTAAGGGACCGACCATTTAACTTGAAAGGGGGGGTATGGTTTTTTCTAAAAAAAAATATTTTGGAGCTGATTTTCTGTGAAAAAAATATTTTGGCTGCCAAAATGATGAAACAAAAATTTCTGAATGAGGCTTTCTGCCTAAAAAATAATGTTAATTTTAGAAAAATTTTCTGTCAAGAAAAAAAAACCCATAACCCCCCTTTCAGGTTAAATGGGCGGTCCCTAATTGTAACAGAAGTAATTGTTCACTTTTATTAATAGAAGCATTGATTAACATAGCGTTTTAACGTTAAAATAGTGTTACGTGTCTCACCTTTTAAGCAGTGGGCTTGAATGGTGCACCCAGTTCTGCTTCATACTTTGACGAGAGTCTGTAATCTGAACGATATGACAAACACAATAATTGTAACTACAAAATTGCAGACGTTACCTTTTACCTGCTCTCCAGTATGCGGCAGTGTGTTTCGCGGTTGGTTCGTTGCTGTAACCTTGTAGTCTATACCAAGCTGTTTGGCTGTGGATGTGTGTTCGAACTTTGTTGTTTCGTTCCTTTAAATGTTTTATTACCGTCGCTGTGTCATAATGGATGGACTCCATATGAGGTGTCGCTTTCAAAAGAAGGACATTT
>MJUU01035090.1:0-63194 GCA_002080025.1 Modiolus philippinarum
GCGCATATGCAGAAAGTAAATTCACAGTAACCTCGGTATTTAGTTATCTTTTATATTTTTATATTTGTTGGTTCGTTGAAGTACAAAATCAAATATGAATAACTGGGTTCCAAAGGAGTCTATGCATCCATAATGGTCGAGGTAGATGGTAAAACATCTGTACAAGTTGTGTGAATGAACATGGTATATTTTTCATCATGCGTTACTTCTGTTTATAAAATGTGTAATTGCAAGCATTGTGTTAAATATCATCAAATAGTTGCAAGATTGTTTTGCAGCCCTTCATAGATGAACCTGTCATAGTTGAACCCGTCTCAAGTTGTTATCATTCGGCTGGCAAACATGTCGAGAACGTAATCCGCGATTTTGCAGGAATTTTTAGCAAAGTATACAGATGTTACGTTTCACAGTATATTCACATTATACGTTTTGTCATTTCGTTCGGTATTATCCTTTCTATAAATATGAAAAATTCCCCCGGGCGCTTTTTAGTATGCCCCGCTATTTATCGTCTTTTCGCCCCGAAAAAACAAAAATACGACAATTAAAGGTCACTAATCAGCGGGTTACAATTTTTCGTCTTTTCGTCTTTTCGCCTCGCTAATTATGGTGTTTTCGCCCCGAAAAGACGACAATTAAAGGTCGCAAATTAGCTGGTTAAAAGTTTTTGTCTTTTCGTCTTTTCGCCCCGTTAATTATCGTTAATTACCGAAAAGATGAAAAGACGACAGAAAGAAAGGTCGACAGAACGAAAAGACGACAAGTGAAGGTCGCTAATTAGCGGGTTAAATTTTGTCGTCATTTCGTGTTTTCGTCTTTTCGCCCCGCAAAATATCATTTTTTCGCCCCGCTAATTAGCGTCTATTCGCCCTGAAAAGACGAAAAGTAGACAGAACGAAGAGACGACAGAACGAAAAGACGACAGTTTAAGATCGCAAATAAGCGGGTTTTAGGTTGTCGTCTTTTCGTCTTTTCGTCCCGCTAATTATCGTCTTTTCGGGGCGACAAAACGAAAAGACGAGATAGCACAAACAAGCCAACACAGAGAAGCGGTATTGACTTTGTTTTTTACTGAAAAGAATCACTGGTTGTGTTTTCCTTTATTTTGATATGGACAGTCTATACAAATTCTTTTCTGTTCGCTAGCCAATGGTTAATTACGATCCGTTCCTCTCCTCGTCACCCTTGGTGGATCGAGCTGGATATCTGTAGCCTCCAATCCACGTTTTTGATTGGTTGATGTTATTTTTTGCTGCAAGGTGCTTGGTGATTTTTCTATTTTTCAAAATTCCAATGATTTTATAATGTTTCTTTACTTTTGAAGAATTATTTCATTGTAGTTAAAAATATTGTGAATTGTTGTATTATTAGTTGCAATAAATAATCTTAATTTTTTACAATAAATAATACTGAAACTCTTACTTCAAAGGGAGATAATTTGAAACTGATGTTTCAAAAAATGTGGCTCGATCCGCCAAGGGTGAAGAGGAGAGGAGCGGATCGTAATCCTTGTCTACCGAAAATTTACCAGTGATCACCGATGTTTATTTTTTCATTTCGGTTCAGAGCTCTGTAAAGAACAATTCAGTAAAAATTTGAGTACACTTTTTAGTTTCATTAGTTGACAATTCTGCATGATGAACATGAACTTCCAATATCCAGTTATTTTCGTGATTTCTGGTATTTTAAAATTCCAACTGTACTGTCACTTGCCCATACTTCCAGATCTGATAGTTATTCTAAGCACTTTTTCTCTGCTCTTTTTTCGATGGTAACGATAGCTACTTAAAACAAATATGATCATAGTAGGTTCTGTAGGCATGTGTACACTATCTCCTTTAATTGTAATCGATTACAATTAAGGGAGGTCCTGCAACAGTAAATGTCACCGAGATTACATTAAAATGTGGTCTTTAACCTTAAGTGTTACATTTAAGGTAAGGATTACACTTAAGGGCTCAACACAGCATACATGTCCGGTAAGTTTTTTTTTACATATTGTCTTTCGATTAGGAAACTTTATCGGTTTATAAGGTCTGCAAAACGTGTATCCGCAGATGATGTTTTATAACAAGTAACCTGTGGATTTCAAATTGAAATGTCTATATTCATATGTGAAATAAACAGTCATAAAACAGAAAAAGACCTATTTCTTAGCTCATGTGTGCCGCCCTTTGTTTATATTCTTATAGTTGGTATATTGCATCTTTAACTGCATATTCAGAGTCAATTAATCATATGTACTTCTTTCGATAGCGAAAATATCACTTTAATGAATTAAAATTGTCAACTGTATTCCGTCTACGGTATTACTGTGGGTCTGTTTACTGTTTTATAAAGGACACAGTTATAGGCTGACTGACGTATTTTTTTATCAAAATAAGTGGTGTTCAGCTGTTCCATGCAATTTTATTGTGTTTTTGTAGTAAAATGGATCATGCCAATAGCCACTTTTGCTACCTTGTAAATCGAGGTTTCATTGTTCTGAAGAAAATTTCACTTTATCATAGAAGCACACAAGAAGGTGTTAGAGAGGAGGTAATCAAAATACAGTTGCCCTTAATGTAATTTCCTTTCGTCTTGTGGCCTTGCCAGTTTATAGCTTGACAGAAACCAAACTACATACTTTCCATACATACTATCTGTTAAGTTTTGGTTCGGCGGGTTTGGGTATGATCAAAAATATGTGTGGGAAAAATTTGCAGTGATAGCAAGCTTTGTGAATATGTTGGTAAGAAATCATTAAATTATGAAAGACCTTGCACACGCCATCTTATTACAGTTTGCTTTGGTAGTTTCAGAGGCGATGATCGATATAAATCTCAGGAGTTCACAATTTCAAAATCCTTTCTTTAAGGAAACGAAAAAGGGGGAGGTCAAAATTGTTGTTTTCTTTTAAAAATATGTTCAAAAAAGCGGAAGACGAAAGCATAACATCTTTTATAATCATGCAGTACTGATAAAGTGTTACACGGAGAAATGAATTAGCGGAAACATTCTGTCGAAACGGACTCGCAAGATGGAGAACAACAATAAATGCGTTGTTCCATTACTTGTCTTTACCATGTATTTGTAGAGACTTTGTCTCATATGCATTTGCTCCATATCCCTTCATTGATTATCGCAAATACCTAAAATTTCCTCAACATTCATTTTTACCGTGTTTTGTACATACTGTTTAGTTATATATTCGATAAACAGTAAAAATTGTTGAGCTAAGGGTGATTTATATTTAATCGACTTCAGGTTATTTTTTTTTTCGTCAATTGAAATTTAGTTCAAGAGTTACCATATAGGGAAAATTATAAATGAACTTCGATTTCATTAATAGGAAAAAGAACGGAAACTTGGAATTTGTCAAAGAGACAACGACCCAAAGGGGAGTAATAACAACTCAAAGACACCATAAGATCTTCAATGAACGGTGAGGAAACCCACACCCAACGACAGGTCGGAGTTGGCCCCTAAATAAAGAGTAATCAAGTTCAGCGAATAGTTTGTTTTTTTCACGTGATATATATTTATTTCTATAGGTTTGGAAATCCAGTATTCCTATTTACTGGTATCACAGGTGATCGTTTCCGCCTTTAATTACACGAGCTCCTATCTCGAAAGTCCCGTATTAGGGTTTACCACTAAAGAAAAAAAATAAATATCATTAAAAAAATCAAGACAGGATGGATATGTTCTGATCCCCTGTGATGAGATGAGTAAAATGATTGGTCACAAATAAAGTCAATTATCTCAAACAAATTTGTTAATCATCATACATGATACAGCTCCTAATTCAGGCAATGTATGTCAGGCCACTCAAAGTACTACAAACGCAATAAAACATTATAGTATTTCCAACTTTTTAATCCCTGTTAAATGCAAAAAATAATGTGTATTTCACTGTTATTATATGATACAATCATGATTTGCATTTTTAAAGACACCAAGTATACTACACAGCCGCCATCTTGAACCCTGCTAATCATTATAAGGGTCCTATTATCTCGTAACAGCCCTGTTGTATATAAAGACAAAGCATTTCTTACATACTGTATTTTATCCTAACCAGTTAATAAATCAACCGTAAAAATAATTTTGTAACAAAAATAAATATGTAATGAAGGAATACCACAAAATACAGACCAAAAACAAAAAGAGAAGAATATTTCTAAATCATGACATGAAACTTTTACTTTTCCGTACCAACAGGGAAATTTCTTTGTTCTGTTAATGTCTTTAGTTGATTGAGTCTAGGATTAACTTTAGGTGGAATATAAAAAGAACATAATTTGATAGTTGTGTCTAAACGAATTCTAACAGTAACAACCTGAAGATCAGTTTTTATCAACAATGCTTTGAACAACATTACTATTGAATAGTACTATTATACTGCCTGACATATATATTCTATTAAAATACTTCCATTTCTTAATTTTGTAACATTTTTGACATCTCAAGCACATCCTTTAATGGTTTTTTTTCAAGAATTTTGGTTTTGGCTTGGAGCACATGATACTTTGCAAATATATTAATCTAAACCAGTCAGAATTTCTAATTTTTTGATGGACGATCGTCTACATTTCTTGTTTCCAGATCTCTCTTACTATTCATAGCCCCAATTGTGTCCTCGTGTATTCTTGATGCTATTTAAATATTCACTTACTTGCTTCCGACTGCAACAAATTGCCAACATTGGCGATGCATATGCTATTTATCCTGCGATAGTAGCTTTTACTATACAGATACATCTCTATGCGTTTTGCTGTGCTGTATCCTGCATAGCTGTATCTTGTATACTATACAGGATATCGATTTAAGCCACGCCAACTCCCGGAATTTATGGACAGACAGAAATCCCCAAAATATTCAATTTCATATTATATTTTCCATTAAATGAAGATATTTTACGTATTGCGGGACAAAAACAATATATAATTAGTGTCTTTAGATATCAACTGTATTTGTACTTGGCAATGCTCGCCAAAGGCTGCTTTCTAAGCCTTGTACAAATACAGTTCATATGTATATGTTATCGGGCTCTTGGCAGCTACAATGTATGTATCGTAAAATATCAACCCGTGAGCCAGAATATGAAGCACAGGGGCGAGTGAGCGTAGCGAATGAGCCCCAAGCTTCATATTCCGGAGAGCGGGGTGATATTTTACAACACATCATCGGTCAAAAGCCCGATAACTTGTTTATTATCCTTTACTTTCCATTTTAGATTTGTAATTATTGAACTGAGTTTTCAAATTCTCCCAAAGTTGAGCGGGAAATTCAACATGCATGCCATTCTCGCCTTTTCAGCAATTTTCAGCTTAAAAACATGTTTTGTAGTTTTTTATGATTTTATTGGCAAAGGTTTTGTAACTGGGTGAATATTTTGACCGAAATACTCTAAATAATGTTGATTTTGAATTTTGCAGAAACCTTTGGTTGTTACGACATTCTATCGTTCCTTGGAGCTTTTATAACGTCATAATGTGAAAACGTCAAAGCTCTGCAGGATATATCAACGACCTAGTTTCTACAATTTTTCTGACATCTAGTTTATCTTTTTTTGTAATAATGATTCTGTTCTGAATACCTAATCGGAAAGAGCAAATGAAATAGATGTTTATTTTTACAAATTTGATTTCGTTTGAAACCTTGAAAAAAAGTTATTGCCTTTGAAACTTTGGGAGAATCCCTTGATATATCCAGGTCAACCTCTGATATATCCGGGTCAACCAGATACGGCTTTTGCGGAAAGGCTCTGCAGGCTGATAAAACCATTGGGAAGGATGATTATTAAAGAAACATACTGTCTATGTAACTCCAACCAAAGGTATCAGAGATACAAGGACACTCGCAAAAAGTACCCCTTCAGGGAGACGAGCATTGTATTTGTAACATCTACACTATTGATCCATGAGCTAACACTTTTAGATATTTTGATGAAAAAAAACGTTAAGGTTCTGTTTAAAGTATGACAGTTGAAAATATGGTATCTAAATGGGACGGCGTGACCAGCCGATTGATCGAACTGGGCCTCATTGGACCATCCGTCCAGATGAACTAAGGGCTAAAGTTGTGTGTATCAGCTACCCGGATCCTGCCCTCCATCGGTCGTCCACACACGGCGCACATATCGCCTACATTAAAAAACTTGAATTGCGCGCTTTGGACCTATTCTTCCCGGCACCCGAGTAAGTTTACTTATATTTTCCTTATCAATTTTTCTGATGGCTCTTACGAAATTAGACTAACCAGGCGTCGGTTCACTTTATGAATATAATTTGAAAAAATAAAAGTAGCTTTAGGTGCTGGATTTGATAATACGAACGTGCACTAATTTCATTTAGCTATGATTAAAACAAATATCTCATTTGTACATATGCAAGTGCTTTAAAGGAATTGGAATAGCGATATATACCAACAACTATTTGGGGGACTTTAAATCCACCACTGCGATGGATCGATTAACAAAAGCATCAAATCAACATGAAAAATAATTTAACTTATCTGTGAATGTATTAAAGATTCGTTGTTAAAGAACTAAAATTTCATCCCCATTAGCCACGTATTGACTTAACTATAATTGGTATATTTCCCTGTGAAGATTGTGCATGACAAATTTGTATTGTTGTAATTTGAAAACTGAACTGCACAACTGCTTGTAAAGTTTGATGTTTCGATTTTTATCTTTTAATCGCTTTTAAATGAAAATAATACATGTCCTTAAAAAACAAATTCAAACAGAAAATGTTCTGCAATGTTGTATTCCTGACCTGGTTTGGTGAAACTGGTTGCAAATAAGAGAAAGGAAATTTGTCGAATTTATATTCTTGGTGTATCAAGTTCGAATGTAAGTATTAGATATTTACTATAGCAATTCTGCGACTGTGAGGTCATTATTATTATTATAATTTTTTTTTTTGAAAATTAAATTTGAGAAATCAAAAGCAGATCCCTTTCCGCTGGAATTTGTCCGTTTTAACCCTTTAATTTAAAACGTGTTGTAAACGTCGTGCAGTAAACTGATGGAGAAGCAAGTAGCAAAATTTGAAAGATGAAAAACGTAGCAGAACACGATATGGTAACATTTGGGTCTGATCGGATATCAAAATCTCTGTAAAATCAGAAGAGAATTTTAAATGTCGCCCAGCGTCATAAGGGCCCTACTCCTTGTCTCTTTTAAATCTACACAGGAAAATTTTTGTAACATCAGTCACCTTTTGAACACCTTCATGTCCGGTGTTCATTATAGGGCCTCTAAGTCTCGTACAATTTTGGAACTTCCGGGATCAAAAATTGTACCCGGAAGTTACATTTTAAACAAAGATATATGACGTTTCAAACAAAAATTTGAACATCACAATCCTCTGACGTCATGTTTTGGCGGGAAACGCTTTCGAATTGCCTGTTTATCGTGAATTCTCGTGAGTCACATGACAAGACTTACAGACCCTATTCGCATTTTCTCCATTTCCTTTTATCTTTTTTTTTATGTAAGACTAGAATTTGTCTCTCCTACCGTGTAGACTCCGTAAGAAAATCACTGTGCGAGAAATATATGCTCTCTATATATTTCAGTTATTGCTTACTTGTTCAAGAGACAATTTCTCATATGGATGAACTTTAAATTTTTGCTTTACTTTTTTTTCAATTTTCAAACTGCTATAATTACTGTTTATAGTGCCGACATCTCATAATTTTATTTTGCCAAATTTTCTTACAATTGACTCGAGTGGCCTGTAGTTGTTAATTTGTTGTATTTGTCTTCTATTAGCCTTTGAGTCGGACAACGGAAGAACATTTTGCCAGTTAATTTTTATATCTGTTTCATGGGTTGCCTGACATCTAGTAATGGATTCCTTTAAAATCGTTGCTGGAGGTTGTCTTGAATTTTATATAAGGAAAGCTCACTATTTAAAGCCTCGTGGCAACTTCATGGCAACTTCAAGATTAAGAACAACAATAAAGCATTGTTCCATTGACTGAATTAACCATGTCTTTATAAAGACTTTGTCTCATGTGCATTTACTCAATATCATTATATTTTAAAGTATAATTTCATTGCAATCGTAGTTATTTGAAATTTCCGCTGATTTGGACCCTTATGACCATCATGTCATTGCCCCTTTATTGTTAGTTTTTGTGTTTTTATCCATTTAGTCATATATTTAAAAAAAAAAAATCAGACAGAAGTAAAGTTAGAATTGCAAAATTGTTAGCATGTCAAGGACTTTGTCGAAATTTTACGTTAATTGTACGGGAAACCCCTGCCAAAATTTATTTTTAAACCCCTGCCAAAATTTATTTTTATAAGAGATCCGAAAAGGGTTTCTTTTGATTGTTCATCATGCCTTTGCCATTGAAGCCAAACTGATATTTTAGGAAGAAAAAATATTCTGCTGCATGCTAAATGTTTTGATTAAAGTAATGTATAAGATTTCGATTATATATGAGGAATCCTGCTTAAAAATTATTGGGAAAGGTTGCCTAATTATTTATGATTTCGGAATATGTATTACCTAAATTACAAGACTTTTCCGAAAATAATTTTCTGAACTGTTTTATCTTCCACGTCCCAATGTCTCTAGTCTCAATGTCTCAATCGTGAGGGTTATTGATAATGTAGAAACAATAGGTTCATATATACGGAAGCCCATATAGGACCTATCAAATTTTTTTTGAATTCATAATAACGAATTCTGGAAATTGTTATAACGAATTGAATTCGTTATAACAAATTTTTGAATTCGTTATATCAGATTTTAGAATTTGTTATAACAAATTTAATTCGTTATAACAAATTCAATGATTCGTTTTAACAAATTTTAGAATTTGTTATAACGAATTTAATTCGTTATAACAAATTGTTGAATTCGTTATAACGAATTTAATTCGTTATAACAAATTGTTGAATTCGTTATAACGAATTTAATTCGTTATAACAAATTGTTGAATGCATTATAACAGATTTTAGAATTTGTTATAACAGATTAAATTTGTTATATCAAATTCTGGAATTCATTATAACAAATTCTAGAATTTGATATAACAAATTCGAGAATTCGTTGTAACAGATTGTTAAACTATGGCATGCCAAAGTCTCATAAAGTCAGGAATTCTGACATAACGTCTAGATACCCTGTTCTCGTTCGATTTTCTAGTTTCCTCGCTCAAATACCCCTTATCTCAGTCATGATCGGGATGAATAGTCTCTAGAAAGCCCCTACCCCAACTGCGAGATATATTGTAGCTTGCATTTGTTAAAAAAAACCATAATTCCGGTTGCATGAAACCTAGTTACTTGCTTAAAACCCTTAATTTCGATTGGCACTGTATGTTTTTTGACCCATGTTTCCTTATTTCAACCATTCACGACAGAAATGAAATATAGTGTCAAAACCATAACATTAAGTTTCTTGTAGAATTTCATTGTGTAAGCCGGTTAAATTTCTCACTTTCATCCCACCGAGAGCTTGGGCCTAGTAAGAAGAATGAATCGATTAGTAGGAACGTGTATTCCAACATCTAAATCAGTGTAAACACGCCTTTTTAACTGACATTCAACGTTCGGCTTCACATTGCACTAAGATATTAAAATGCAGTAAAAAATTAAACGAAATTATAACAAATTAGATTTTCTCAATGATTCAGTTATTAGGTTTTATGACATCAAATCCCCAAATCATATTAGTGCATGGATGACTTTTGACTAAAAAACAGCGATTGGGTTTTATCAGGGAAATTTCTTCAAATATTGCTCCTTAGCAACGACCGAGACTTTTAGCGATATGACGATCGGTAATTAAAATCACAAATTTCAAACGAATTTCGATCTCGAAAATTATGGTTTTTTGGCCAGAAATTTAGTATTTTGAAAGACAAATCTAGTATTTTGACGAGATACATTGTATCCGGGCCGAGATGAGATCATACTTCATGTAAGAAATCATGAAATATACTTACATAGAAATCTCCTATGCATTCTACCTATCTACTGAAAAAAGTAAGAGGAGAATTGTGAATCTCCAGAGCAATCTTAAACTTTGGAAAAGGTCAGGGAAAAATTGCAGAGAATCGTTCGGTTTTCTGATACTTAGAAAAAAGTCGTTTGAGAATTGCAGAGAATCTTTCAAGCAGTATATACTTGAAGAAAGTAGGCAGAGAATTTTGGAAAATCTCCAATATAATATAATACATAGGAAAAAGTCAGAAGAGAATTGCGGAGAGCAACCGCCAAAATTAATACGTTTACAGTATTTTAGCATTTCTTGAATTGCGTAATAACTACCAAGAAGTCTAATATCTAGGAAAAATTCAGTTGGGAATTGCGGATAATCTAACAAACAATCTAATACTTAGGAAAAAAATCAATTGGAGAATTGTGTAAAATCTACCAAGCAGTCTCATACTCAGGAAAAAGTCAGCAGAGAATTATGGAGAATATCCCAAACAGTCTAATACTTATGATAAACAATGCTTAAATATAAGAAAAAAAAAGCAGGGTAATTTAACAGAATGTATTTGATTAAATACAGGGAAAGGGCTATGGTTATATTCAAGGAATGTATTAGAATTTAAATGGTGTAAAGGGTTATATTGAGAAAAAGGGTTAGGGTTGCAGTCAGAATAAGGGTTAGGGTTATAGTGAGGGAAAGGTTTATATTAAGGAAAAGGGTTGAGGTTATGTTTAGGGAAGGAGTTAGGGATAATTATTAACGGAAAGTTAATGGTTATAGTCAGGGAAATAGTTAGGGTTATCATGGATATAGTCAAGAGAAAGGGTTCGGTTATTTTTAGGGAAATGGTTAGGGTTATATTTAAAGATATTGTTAGGGTAATAGTCAGGAAAGGGTTAGAGTAATAGTCAGGGAAAGGGTAAGGGTTATATTTAGGGAAATGATTAGCATTATAGTCATGGAAAGGGTTAGAGTTATAGTCATGGAAACGGTTACACTTATATTAAAGGAAATGGTTAGGGTTATAATCAGTGAAAAGGTAAGGGTTATATTTAGGGAAATGGTTAGAGTTATAGTCATGGACAGGGTTAGAGTTATAGTCATGGAAAGGGTAACGGCCATATTTAGGGAAATGGTCAGGGTTAATAAGTCACGGAAAGGGTTAGAGTTATATTTAGGGAAAAAGGTTAGAGTTATAGTCAGGGAAAAAGTTAGGGTTATATTTGGGGAAAGGGTTAGGATTATAGTCATGGAAAAGGTTTGAGTTACAGTCAGGGAAAGGGTTGGAGTGATATTTAGGGAAATGGTTAGGGTTATAGTCAGTGATAGGGTTAGAGTTATATTTGGGAAAGGCTTAGGATTATATTCGTTCGTTCCAACGCTTAGGGGCGTTCGAGATGCTATAAATAAAATGACGTTCATCAAGATCAACGATCCTAAGCAGCGTGAGGTGCTTACTAGGGACCTGCAGGAGACCAAGCGTAGTATCCAGGTTAACGATATGCAGCGTCGTCTGGATAGGATCGGACGGACCCAGTGGCGACCTTTCCAAGATATTTAAGCCCGTGATCGAGATGCAAAAGAAGACCGCTTCCCAGATCACCAAAAAGATCGATGATCTCCAACTCGCCCTACCCGCCCTCGTGCCTGCACTTCTTCCTGCCCTCGAGGACGACGACGACCCACTACCCATCGAGCATGCACTGACTTCTAACCTCGGTCCGCGAGCAACCCACTATCTTCAGCTCGGTATGACTCCCAAAGCCGATCATACCTTTGGATAGCGAGTGGAAGAGGTGCCATCATGATCTGAAGTCTGTCCGTCACTTTTCGACGGTCACGATATCTTCGTCGACGGCGAGCGCTATAGGGGTATCCCCGGCCTACGGGAGCTCATGGTCATGAAGCATCACGAACATTTCGAGATTGACGACCTGAATACTTATGGCGATATCCTACGAGCATTGAGTGCCATGTACCAAAGCAATTCTGCACTCTCGCAGACCCATAAGGCTAGCAAAAGCAAGAAATGGAAGGAGATCGTCTTATACCTCTATAAGCAAGATAAGTATGGGAGTGGGGTGAGGGCCGTCTTTCTTCCCAAGTGTGTCGACCAGTTTCTGGATAGCCACCACCATCCTGGGGATGCTGACCTACCCCGATCGCAAAGCCTCAACCAGCTATGGTTCAAGGATTCCATGGAAGAGGCTAAGGCAGATAACGTTGAATTCGCAGCACGTCACGGGTATATCATCGCCATGACAACCAGTAGGGGATCGTTCTCCTTCTCCATTCCCTTTAAGCACGTCTCGGCTTTGCCGAGAATTATGATAAAATCGTCTATGGATTCAAGCACGAACTCTCCCTGGTGCGCAAATTCAGATGCCAATGCGGTACTGAGAGCTGCCGCCGTCAACGATGTGGCCAAAGTCGTCTTGAGTAAGGTCTCCTGGTTCGTTCCCCACGTCACTCCTTCCAACAAAAGAAGCTCTATAAGACCATCCAGAGCAAGACCAAGATCGATTGCGGATTTCGCACGAGGCAGTGCAATTCCATCGCCGTGCCCCAGACCTCGCAATTTCACTGGCGTTCAGTCGCTATAAGAGCGGGCGTGAGAAACCTCAATGGATCATCGTCGCCTTCCAGGCGGATAGGAGCAACGATCAGACGCATAATGCCGCCGTCTTCGACCACTGCCGATTGCAAAATATCCACGTGACCCCCGCCTTGGATTTCAATGCTGGCTTCACCATATGCAGGGTTGCTACGCTAGGGTCTATAAGGAGGAGGCCGAATTCCGTAAGAAATTCTACCGCATGGAAAGTCTGCTGAGCAATGGTGGTGTCAACTCCACCGATTCCATCGATCTCTATCCACTATTCGTCATCGACTTGAGTCATCAGCCCGAGCGGTTGAAAGAGTCGACCGTGGATATCCAGATCCGAGCCGACTTCGAGCGCAAAGTCCTGCCAATACCCAAGCCTTCGCCCTAGTCATCTCCGATCGAATCTTCAGTTCGAATCCGATGACCAGAAGATGAGCGTCGTCTTCAGAGGAGAGTTAGATAAATGGACGTTTCACTTTTGAGGAATATCGTCACCAATATCGAACCCAAGCGTTGGTTCTCCTTCATCGTCTCTTGGGATGATAGCCAGATCTTGACCCGCTTCAACCCACACCTCCAACTGCGCGAAGAAAATCTTACGAGATGGCCCTCGTGAATCTGGAGATGTACTACTCCACCCCCAATATCAATGCCGGAAATAATTCCTTCCGCTACTCCCAAGACGATTGTGCCCACTGGTTTCCCATCACTCTGAGCACTGGCTCCACCGGCATCGACGATATCAAAGATGAGATCCAACGGCAAATGCGGCTCAGCAAACACAAAGCCAAGATCCTTCTCGACGCCAATCGCGCGACTTTGAGAGCACACCTACTCTTGCCAGAAGCTACCAAGTGGATTTCGATGTGCCCAATAGCTTAAATACGGTGCTTGGATTCGATCGCCGGACGTATATCTACGGCCGGAGCACGAACGGATACGTGTAGGGTGAGCATATCGTCGATATAATCAGCATCAAAAGTATCCCCGTGAATAGCGATATCATCCACGGCAGTTACGTCAACGGCATCCAGCAGTCCACCATCTAAAGCTTTTTTCCCGGGGTCGATCCGGGTATGAAGATCATCCAGACCCCCAAAAATCTGGTCTACTTACCGGTGACCTTGAGGACCATCGACCGCATGCAAACCTACCTGGCCGATCATAACGGTCGCCCCATCGATCTGCGATGGAAGCATCTCACAGTCCACTTCCATCTGCATGAGTTATAAATAAATGGATTATCAAAAGAACTGTCTCAACCTTTCGAAGGATCAGGCAGAGAAGATCCAGCATGAAACAAAGAAGGGATGCAACGTAAGCGTCCGATTGCCCCATGCCAACTTATCTGGCGGGCATCAGATGCTCCTCATTTAACGGCAAATCCAGCCCATCACCAAGCTCTTGCAAATTAGTAAGGGTGGTATGGTCTTGGAGATGAGCCCGAAGCAGGTGAGGTATAACGCATAGGAAGGTGGAATTATCCCCACACTTGCAGGTCTCGCCTCTGCTGCGCTTCCTATGCTAGCCAAAACCGAGTTGCCTGCTCTTGGTGTGGGTGCCTCTTGAGCAATTTGGGTAGTGCAACCATCCAAAAAGCTGTGGGACCCGATTATTTCTCAAGAAAAGTGGAAAAGTATGCTGTGTGAAACCCCAGGATCGTGGTCTGAATCTCAGCCCGGGTACTTTTCCCAATACTTACGGCGATGGATTGTACTTGAAGAGTGGAAGCCGGATCTACGATCGTAGTGGATTGATCCTTGGCCCCAATAGCCCCTTCAAGAGTATCCCCCTGCTAGACATACCCCTATAAATAAATGGACCAAGTAGATACCAGTAATATTGCTTGCATGGAAGAGGAGCTCATCGCAGAAATCCAAAGATATGAGCATGCATTGAAGATCTATAACCGACTGGATAAGGTCGTCTCCATTCCCCTGGGTGGATTCTCCGTGGGCAGTTTATTGCTGACCAGTGGTACGATGGGGTCTGCTCTGACCGTTGTTGGTGCTGTGGCATCCATTCCGCTGGGTTCCCTTGCCTGCTTATATGCCACGGGAAGTATGGTCCTGACCTTGATCTCACGCCAAGTCGCAAAAAAGAAGCATTGAGATGTGCGATTAGCCAAAACCTATCGGTCCCAGCTGCTCTTGCAGTCTGCCTAAAAAATATTACTATGAGAAGGATCAGCTTCGACAACCTTCTACCCCAATTAGTGAAACATTGAATGCGCATGAGCCTTAGGGGAGGGTTCTTCCAATGGCGCCTCGGTCGGCCACGCCACGCTCCCCGCTCATTCCCGAACCCTCCAGATAAAAAAATCCAATCCGCTTTGGATTGAGAAATTCTGCGTTCTTACCCCTAGCCCTCTGGTATTTTTTTACTTCCTCATCAGATCGTATGAGAGGTACTGCTGGTTAGATTTCTTGCTCAGCTTGAATCCGGTGCTCCGAACGAAAGCTTCTTGCAATGGACCTTTTCTTTGTTGAGCGTTGAGCAGCCCAATACCTTGGTGGTATCCCCTTCTCGATTTTGCAAAATAAAAATTTTGCTTTTGCCAAATTTTCCTTCCACTTCTGGCGCTTCCAAGACCTTAGAGATCAACCCTGTGGGCAAGTCCCTCTATTAGAGGGCTTTCTGATTTTGGTCCTGCACCTTCTCCTGAAAGGCGTCTTCGCTGATGAAGTCGTCTTGGAAGACTTCAACGAATCCATTGTGTACGAAAGTCATGTTTCTTGTATTTACTCTATGCTCAATAGGAATGCCGTCCGTTTGCATCTGGCTGTCAGGGTCGGGGTCATATACAAGATTTCCCCTTGAAAAGGGTGGATCCGGCAGAATTGTAATTTTTCTACTACTCGGATCTAACATTCAGAATTCCAATAATCACCAATTATTTAGTCCGACGGCTTCAAAACAATCTCCAATGTGGCTATTCACTGATAAAATTATTTTGCCCCACCAATGGTTTTTGGCATGTGGCAATCGCTTTCCACTAACACAGGTTTACGTAAAGAATCTGATATTTGATTATTTTTATCTGGTCTAATTGATATATTTGTTTAGCATCCAAATTTTTTCACAATTTCAAAAATATTTGAAATGCACATTTCAAATTATTCAGAGGAAATTCAGATTTAATTGAATTGGTAGAAAAAATACGAATATCTCGAGGTTAAAGAGGGCCTTCAAAAATACTGTGATAACTGCTTTTCAAGAAGCGGTGTAAATGAAATGTGGATTTTTAAAAACTCCAAAAATCTACTTGACATTTTAAAATCTAGATCATTATCACATTGTAACAGCATTAAAGCATTCGACTTCTTCAAACTTTACACCACCATACCTCATGAACAACTAAAATCTCGGCTGAAAGGTTTAATTCATAGATGTGTCTCACATTAGAACGGCGAACGAAGATATAGGTACATTGTTGTAGGTAGAGAACAAGCCTACTTTGTGAAAAATTACTCCGAATCGGAGAAAAATATACAGAGGAAGAAGTGTTTAAAATATTACAGTTTCTGATCTACAAAATATTTGTCCAGTTTGGAGGATTTGTTTTTCATCAGACTATTTGATTTCCTATGGCCATAAACTGTGCACCTCTCCTAGCCGATCTGTTTCTCCACTCTTATGAGGCTGAATTCATCGAAGGGCTTCTTCAAAATAAAGATAAAAAAACTGGCCCAATCCTTTAATTTTAGCTTCCGTTATGTAGATGATATTTTGTCATTAAACAACCCTGGCTTTGGTGATTTACTTCATCTGATCTATCCAAAAGAGCTCGAAATTAAGGATACTACAGACACTTCAACAATGGCCTTATTCTTTGACTTCTATTCACTTTTCCAATAGTCAACTTCCCTTTTCTTTTTAGCATCATCTCAACAGCGCCTGCATACGGAGTTTACATCTCCCAGCTCATTCGCTATTCAAGAGCTTGTGGTCGACACAGTGACTATCTCGATAGAGCCCGGTTGCTCAAAAATAGACTACTTAAACAAGGGTATGTTACCCAAAACTTGAAGTCACCCCTCCAGAAGTTTTACGGTCGACATCACCATCTTGTGGACCGCTATTAGATATCTATTTCCCAAGTGACAACAGATCATTCCCTTTAAAAGCTTAATTGTTGTTTCCTCTACCGGATTTCACCTTACTACAGGATTTGACATGTTCAACATGCCGGGTGTCTTATAAGAGGCAGGAGATGCTTACTCTACCGGTGCATCTGATCTCACCCATGGTTTTTTATTGGTTGTTCATCTTTGTGTGTGAGTCTTCATTTTTCTTTTCTGTGCCGAACTCGTGTTGTGTCTGTGTTTCTTTGTTGTTTCCGATTTTGTCATTGTCATTGGATTATTCGTTTTTGGATTGACAGTTCGGTTCTTACTTACTTTAAGACTGCATAGAGTTTTCCACAATTCTGCGCAGAATTTTTCCTAAGTATTTGACCTCTGAAAGAATCTCCGCAATTCTCAACTAACAATGACTTTTCCCTATTAGACTGCTTCGAAGATTTTCCGCAAATCTCCGCAAACTTTTTCTTACGTATTAGACTACTGACATGCAGATGACAAAATCTCCGCCATTCTCCGAAAACTTTTTCTCAAGTAGTAGAGGACTGAAAGAATCTTCGCAATTCTTCGAAAACTTTTTCCTATTTAGAAGACTACTAAAGGAATCTTCGCAATTCTCCGCACACTGTTTTTATGAGTATTAGACTACTGAAAGAATTTCCGCAGTTGTCCGCAATTTTTTCCAAAGTATTAAACTACCGAAAATCTCCGCAATCGCCGCAATTTGTTTGCTAAGTATAAGACTACTGAAAAATCTCCTCAATACTCTGCTAATTTTGTCCTAGTAGAAGACTACTGAAAGATTTTCTGCAATTCTCTAAAAACTTTTTTCTAAGTATTAGACTACTGAAAAGATTCTCCGAAATTCTCAGCTAACCTTTCGCCTAAGTATCAGACTGCTTGGGAGATTTTCCGCAGTTCCCTGCTGACTCTTTCCTAAGTATTAGACTGCTTGGGAGATTATCTGCAATTCTCTGCTAACTTTCCCCTAAGTTTAGACTGCTAAGAAGATTTTCCTAATTCTCTGCAAACTTTTTCCTAAGTAGTAGAAGACAGAAGGATTCTCCACAATTTTCCGCAATACTTTTACTAAGTATAAGACTACTGAAAGTTTCTCTACATTCTCTGCAAAGCTTTTACTAAGTATCAGACTACTGATAGATTTTCCGCAATTCTTTACGATTCGTTATAACGGATTCTCGAAATTGTTAAAACGAATTCTTGAATTTGTTATAACGAATTAAATTCGTTATAACAAATTCAAAAATCTGTTAAAACAAATTCAAAAATTTGTTATTACGAATTAAATTCGTTATAACAAATTCCAGAACTCGTTATAACGAATTCAAAAATCTTTTTGATAGGCCCTATATGGGCTTACGTACATATATATTCATCACCAGTGATATAAAATCAATATCTTACCCCATCAACATACATGTACATATACATTTTGTATACGTTGTTAATGACTTTTTACTCTCTCGATTTGAGAGACAGTGTGCACGGACTAGCTGATAGGATTGTACAACAATATCCGGAAGAGCTGTTGCATTTCAGTCCTTTTACGGATTATGAGTAGCACTTTTTCTATTCTTAATACAGACAGGTTTCATGTACTTTTACTCTGACGCCCATTTACTAATTATTTTATTTGTTAATTTGTCTTAAGGGTAGCAGTCCTCTCTTATGTCATTATTATATTTACTTTAAAATATAGTCAAACTTCAAACATCGATGTGCCCCCGAGGGAACCCCGGGGTATAGAAATAGGACCTAGTATCTCCGGCTTGCGGGGTATGACCCCTTCTAAACGGGGCTGACCCCGAGGAAACCCCGGGATATATAAATATGACCCATTCCGTGGTTGTGCGGAATTAATAAATACACAACCCATCTTTCGGATGGGATGTGAACTCAGGTCCACGTGTTGGAAGAAATGCCACGATTCCTGCACGTTAAAGAACCCTTGTAGCAAGCTCTTTGTGAGTGGTCCGTAGGTGATCGGCTACAAGGCTAAATTTCCCGCCTCTTTCGATTTCACCCTACTTTTCCAGTGGCAGTCAGAATTTCCCGTCCCATGACCCTTTCCATACCCCAAAGTGATTATTTATTAACAAACTTTTTCTCGTCTTGATATAGCTGAAATATTGCTCAGTAGACATTAAACAATATTCATTCAATCAATCAATCAATCAATCAATCAAACATCGATGTAGGTGATCTATCGTAGGGTTTGGTTCAACGAGCGGGAGAATGACCTTACGGAGACCACATAGCTAAATCTTAGATGTTACCTCTTCAATGTACACTGAAAATAGTTTTGAAAAGTAGCTACTTGCCATTTGATTTGAAAGAACGAAAAAACTGACATAAAACACTCAATATATAAACTTTTTGAAGATCTTATGGTGGCTTTGAGTTGTTATTACTCCCCTTTGGGTCGTTGTCTCTTTCACACATTCCCCGTTTCCCTTCTTTTTCTATTTGTTAACTCATTGAACTATCACTAATTGGAACAAATATTTTATTGGCATGTACAATTGGTAAAGACGTATTTAATCTACGGGTATACCGACAGATGATAATCCCCACAGCTGTTTTGTTTCCTTTTGCATGAAAAATGATGGAAGGGGGTGTACACTCTATTGCAACTGCAAACAATCGAGTGACAGAAAACATCAAATAAAGTTACTTTAATTTCAATGTAAATTTGGTGTAATTTTTCAGTTGTTGATGCGTTGATAAAGCACTGAAATACAATCCCATTTAGCCAAAGTATAATTGGTTAATTTTCCCCTACAGACTGTGCATGAGAAATTTTTATTGTTGTAATTTGAAAACTGAACTGCACAACTTCTTGTATAGTTTGATGTTTTGATTTAATCTTGTTTAAATGAAATGAATACATGTCCTTCACAACAAATTCAAACAAAAAATGCTCTGCAGTGTTGAATTCATGACCTGGTTTAGTGAAACGAGGTGCAATTTGAAAGAGAAAATTTGCTGAATTTACAATCTTGGTGTATCGAGTTCAAATGTAAGTATGCAATATATACTATAGAAAAACTCTGAGACTTTGGGGTACTTTTTTTTTCATTTTTGTACACTGATTTAATTTTGTTTGACAAAAAAAAAATGCTTTTCCCGAATAAGTCCGTTTTTACTTTTTTATTGAAAAAAAATGCTGCCAACGTTGTGGGTAAATTGACCGCAATAACGAGAAGGCAAAGTAAAAAATTGGAAAGATGAAAAAAGTAGCAGAAAACAATCATTCTTCTTTGTACTATATATCATAATAAATTCCTGTTGATACAATAGGAGTGAATTTTTTTAGTAAGAAGGGCCCTACTCCTCGCCCTGTTAAATTTACGCGCGGGATTTTATGTAACAGCACATCTGTTGAAGGCCTTCATATAAAAAATCAGCAATTTGTATCATCTTTCTAGGTCTCGTCTTTTTATTTTTCTTGAAGCTATTTCATATCCAAGTAATGTTGACTTATTATAACATGAGTCCTTAACTAATTGTTTTTTATTTATTGTTTCTTTCACTCCTTTTATCTAATATTCTCGGAATAATAGCATGTTTGATTTAAACTAACGTACCTAGTATGAAAAAAAATATTCTCGACACACACACCTGGTAGTTTGACCAAAAATTGTAACAAAGTACATTATATCTAAGAGCACATTAAGTCGTATATACAAGCTTTTGTTGCATAGAATGCAATCATTAAAAATAGTTACAAGAAACTGTGATGATAAGTCTGTCGATATGATCACATTTTGATGTAATATACCGGGCTTGGTACGGTATTTATATACATGTCTGAAAATTAGCCTTAAAATTCGTTTTGAACATTTTTTTTTTGGTTTTTCGTTTAGTTTAATTAGAATCCATAATTTATTAAAAGCTATGAATTAAATGAACATGAGACCACAACACATATGTTAACTCCAACTGCAATTAATTCTAATGAGCTGTATTGCCATTTCGGAAACCAACTTCCAACCAGCAGCACCAGAACTCAAACACAGAAAATCCTTAATTTCAGTAATTGTCTAAAATGCATAGAAAAAAAAATCCGAATAATCAGCAAAAACAAATATAGCTAAGGACGAACGACGATTGGGGAGTTAAACCTTAGATTTAGAATTTACATATCTATCTCAACACCTTTTGCGCTACATCCAGAGCATGAAGTCATTTGACTTATTAGGCTATATATAGCGTAATATTGCTGTAATATATTAGCTTTTCTCAAAATTTATAATTTAAAAAATGTGATCCCTTGCTTGACATCCAGCAATGAATTCCACTCAAAGCGATTATAGGGACCGTCTTTATTTTACTATGAGGTATGATGAAAGTTCATCTATTTATTGAAGGTTCCATGGTGACTTTAAGGAGGTTCGCTCCTGATGTTTTGGGATTTCTGTCAGATTTTCGGAATTCTCTGGTTTTATCCATTTAAAAGCATTATAACTTTTTGCCCATGGACCCCTTTATTTTTCCCCATAATTTCATTTTATACATCTTTATAAGCATGCTGTAAAAATTTCATTGAATTTTATTTATTCTGTCACATTCATTCGTGGTCAAACTTTGCTAATGTTAATCCAATGAAAAATCCGAGGAGTTCAGTTTCCCGCCAAATTTTCAATCACTTAAATATCAAAAACGAGATCATCAACCTATGAATTTTTTTCACTTAAATTACTTCTTTTTTAATTTTCTAACAGAAAATCACATTTATTTGAAATCCTATTTATTTTTCGTATAGAGTAGCGAACCCCCTTAAGATGTATGTTTTCTATATATTTCTTCTAGGGTGTAATAGGTGCTGAGAGAAATTGAAAAAAAAATAATAAAGCACTATCATATTTTGAATTTTTGGCATTTAATTTTGGCAATTACTCTGACCACATGTTTAAGTGCCTTTATCTCATTATTTATTATGAAAAGTTTTCTTTCGATTGACCGGATAAGTGCCATTCGGTTGTTTGTTTGTTTGTTTTAATAGTCTGTTAATCTTTTTGTCGGGTAAAGGATGACCACTTTGCAAAGTAATTTTATGTTTGTTGACAATCCCGCATCCATGAGGTAAAACAAATATGGATGTAGTGTTGCTTGACATATAGTAATGAAGTGGGCTAAAACCGGTGCTAAGGACAGTTTTGAACTTACTTTGAGGTATGCGCAAAGTGTATTGCTGAGAGTCTTATGGTGACTTAAAAATGAAGGTCAACAATTAAAGATTCGTTTTACAGATTTCGTCTCATGTGCATTTACTCTTTATCCTTTCCTTGTTTATTTTGGACTGGACTTTTTCTTTCCTGTAGCATGAGGGCCGTAAAAAAAGATCCCCTTACGAGAGATTTATGCTCTCAATATATTTCAGTTATGGTATTCGTCTTTTTGAGACAATGTATCAAAATGATGAGCTATCATACTTAAAATTTGGGTATATTATATTTTTAATGTCTAAATTAATTCTGATTTCATGTTTATAGTGCCCAAATATCATGGTTGTATTATGCCAAGTTTTCTAACAATAAACTGGATGATTTGGCTATGATTGTTGATTTGTTGTGGTTGTCTTTTTTAGCATTTGTGTCGGACAATGGATTACCGCGACTGCAAGAAACTTTTAATTTTGCCAGTTGATTTTATGTTTGTTGGCTATCACGCATTTACGAGATCAAAAAGACATAGCGTTACTCGACGTGTAGGAATTCCGCCCAAACCGTTGCTAGGGGATTTCTTGAACGATTTATTCGAATAAAGCTTATTGTAGAGTTCCTCATGGTAACTTCAATATAAAGAAAAACAATAAAAGCGTGGTTTCATTGATTGATGTTACAATGGTTTTGTAGAGACTTTGTCTAATGCGCCTTTTATTCAATATCATTTCATTGTTTAAAGTATGGTTTTCATTGCATTGTAACAGTAGTTATTTTGAAATTACAACTAATTTGGACTCTTATTTTTATATCATTTACATTTTGCACCACATGGAAAAATTAAAATATAAGTCATTTGTTCAGAGAACAAATGTAGGTCTACCCGAAGAAAAATTTTAGCAAAGTCTCGTAATAAGTGTTTTGGCTTGATGAAACAAGAAAAATTTTCTTCATTACATGTCATCAGCCATCTCTTACAGTTTACGAGTTAAATCATTGAAGAAAAAAATTTAAATCGTTAACAAAGTTGTATTTTGTAAAACTGAACTTTTTCCCCATAACATGTCATTAGCCATCTCTTTCGGTTTACGGGTTAAATCATTTATCACGAAAAAAATCTATGGTTGCTAAGGATTTCATTGTGTTGCTAAGGACTTTGAACTTTGATTTTAATGTGATATTGTAGGTAATATTAAGCCGAACATTTTCGCAATTCAAAGTTTTTTTCAATCTCTTACAGTTTTTGAGATATAAGCAAGAAACCTCAATTTTGGACCCGGAAAACAGTTTTCGCATCCTAAATCCATAACGCTTGGTCCAAAAATTTTTGACCCAATATATTAAATGTAGATCTTGATAAAATACACATTTTATCTATTACATGTTATCAACTATCTATCACAGTTTCCAAGATATACTATAAAAATATATGGTTGCTAAGGATTTCATTATGTTGCTAAGGACTTGGAATTTTTTCCCTTGATGTCATTTTATAGGTCATATTAAACTGAACATTTTTGCTTTTTAAGTTTCTGTCTATCTCATACTGTTTCTGAGATATAAGCAAAAAAACCTCTATTTCGGACCCCGAAAAACAGTTTACGGACCCTAGGTCCATAGCGGTTGGTCCAAAAGTTTTGGACTCGATGTAATAAATGTAGATCTTGATAAGATACACATTTTCTCAATTACATGTTATCAGCTATTTATTATAGTTGTTGAGATATATGCAAGAAACCTCAATTTCGAACCCAGAAAACAGTTTTCGGACCCTAGGTCCATAACAGTTGGTCCAATAATTTTGGACCCAATATATCAAATGTAGATCTTGATAAGATACACATTTTATTTATTACATGTTATCAGCTATCTATCACTGTTTCCAAGATATACTATAAAAATATATGGTTGCTAAGGATTTCATTCTGTTGCTAAGGAGGTGGAATTTTTTTCTTGGTGTCATTTTATAGATTATGTTAAATTGAACATTTATGTTGTGTAAGGTTTCTGTTTATCTCTTACCGTTTCTTAGATATAAGCAAAAAACCTCCATTTCAGACCCCGAAAAACAGTTTTCGGACCCTAGGTCCATAACGATTGGTCCAAAAATTTTGGACTCAATGTAATAAATGTAGATCTTGATAAAATACACATTTTCTCAATTACATGTTATCAGCTATCTATGATAGTTTTTGAGATAGACCAACTGAGAGGTTCAAGTCCAAAGGTCAAGGTCATGGGTGACCTTTGACCTTGACATATTTAAATGTACAATAGTACTTCTAAGTTGATTGGTGGTAGTCCCAGGTCTCTACACCCGCATCCTTTCGACCGAAATGTAACGAACTTGTGTCACGTAACACTGAATATTTTCCTCATTACATGTTATCAGCTATCTCTTACGGTTTCAGAATTTAAGTGATCACAAGATATTTAGTGAAAAGGGGAAGAACTCCGTAACGGAACAAAATTCCGAATGTGGCCCTCGACTGCGAAAAGTTTATGTCTGTCCGGTATTTTGTGCGAAAGCTCAATTCGACATGTCGCGTACAGTTTTGGGCCGAAGAGTTTATAATACTATAAGGTCTACCGAGAAGGTTCTCGGGTAGACCTTAATAATAGTGAAAAGTGAGGGATGAGCTTTTGAGGGTAGAGGGTTTAGGTAAATCATTCAAAATATTCAGATTAATATATGAGGAGGAGTTAGATCTCTTATGTTAATGTGATCTCGGCATTTGCAGCTGGTTGTTGACATGTTTTTTTGTGGGAAATAAATCAGTTGTTAACTGTTTTGGGAGGAATCGATGTTTTCCTTTTTGTTAAAATTTTTACTTTATGTTACCTGTTAAGGGGAAATAAAATCCACAGTTTGCTGTTAATCCATAAAATTGTGTTACTTGTTTTGTTAACTGTCATTGGATTGAGATTTGATGTGAACTATTTTGGGGAAAATTAAAGATTGTTGGCCTGTTTATGAAACCCCTCTTTCCCCCTTTACAAATATAAAAATATTATATATTTTTATAAGAACATTATGCAATGATTATACAACCGAAATTTATTGTTTCTTCTGAAGTTAAATAAAAAACCATTGAGTTTAAAAATATCATTATAATTTTATAGTTTCTTGCATCTTATTCTCGGAATATACTGAAACCCAATCTATTTTCGCGGATACTTTATTTCGTGTTTTGTCCCTTATGCTGAAGTTCGCAGCGACTATTTTTCGTGATTTTTTATATTTCGGGTAATGCATTTATATAAAAATTTGTAAAAAATTATTTTCGCGATGTTTTTGTGCACGCGGAAATAAATCGCTTGCGAAAATAAGTTGTTTAACAGTATCGAAACTTACTGAAGAAAGATATACAAACAACTACTTACTTATAGTAAGGCATATACTTTTCAATGTATGAATTAAGTTTTAAAATTAAATAAAATGTCATAGTTTATTTTCTTAATCTATTATTTATACACGCACGTGAAAAATGCTTGAAATAATAGATAAAAATGAATGCTAGTTATTGTGATTTTTATATGATGACTTTGGTGAAATTCGATTTTAAGTTAAAGAGATATTAAAAATGCATCTACATTATTAGTATTTATAATCTTCTGACTAGGGATTATATGCATATATTTTAATTATGGGACAATAAAATGTAAAAAAAAATCACACACACACACACACACACACACACACACACACACACACACACACACACAAACCCCTTAAAGAGAAGTTGCAATACTTAGATGTTATTTGGGTATTTCAGCTCAAAAATTGTTAGTCCCTAATATTTCTTGCAAAAAAAGTTGTTCTATCAATTTGGCATTGGAATATGCGCATCTACGCAATCTTCATAATATGAAAGCCATTCGGCAGGCGATTTGGGAAGAGTTGTGCTAACGAGGTGTGTTTATGTAGTAATGCAGAAAAAATGTCCCATAAGTTACAATATGGCGGACAAGCATGTAATTCAGAGTATTATGAGAACAATTTCATTTCAAGGGGGAAGCAAACTATTGAGAACTTTCATGTTAACGAGATAAACATTGGTATTGTAACATTAAAAACAAATGGAGTCCAAAAAATTGTTCCACCAATATCCTTTTTAAGCAATAAGCAAACACCATATTAACAATCCGTCAAACGGTTGCAGAAGAGTTGTGCTAACGAGCTAAGATGTCATGTTTTTGTTGTTCAGTGGAAAACCGATTAAAGTTCCTTAACTCTTACAAAAATGTTTGCTCAATATGAAAAAAAAAAAAAATATTTCAAACATTAGCAAAGTAAAAGCAAGAGAAGTCCAACAAGTTGACAAAAACATAAATAATAATAAAAAAAAATACAAAAATATTTCAAACGTTAGCATCCCTTCTATTGACGTTGTTCACTGTACAGTAACTAACTGCAAAGAAATACAGCCAACGATACCCCGAAACAAAGTGAAATCGTGTCTTCAATCTCTTATCTTCAATTTCTTTTGTAATCTATTATTCTAATGCAACATTTATATAACGAAGGTTTTGATCTGTCAAAACTGACCGTCAATTCCACCATCTACACACCTGGGACAAAGTAGGTTCCCTGTTCAGTCTGGTTCCTAATATTGTAATAAATTCATGTATTCAAAATAGAACATGAAATTGATTTGTTGCATTTGAATCGCAATAACAGTACATTATTTGAACACCCGAGGGCGTCAATCTTGATTTGACGGTCAAGATATCCGTTTACAGGCTCCGCTACGCGTCGCCAATAAACTGCATTTTGACCGTCAAATCTACGATTGACGCCCTCGGGTATTCAAATGATGTACTGTTATTGCTTAATTTGAGAACGGCTTCCTTCTAAAAAATTGTAAATATAACCCGAAAATTTGTGTTGCTCTTTTTGTATTCTAGAGCACATCTTTTTTTTCTTCTTTAATTAGTATTGAAACATCTATGGATTTTAGGTCATCCAAAAGTTTTGATTTGATCTACCTTGAAGAGACTTTTAAAAGTCGTCACATGGACATCTGCAGTATTTAAATTTAATGTCCAGATTTTTGCATTTCAAAAGTCAAGATGTGCGGCATCACTTGAACATTATTTTCGCTACACAATGGATGATAGTGTTAAAACGCTATATTAGGTATAATCGTGATGTTCAACCAAAAGGTTTTATAGAGAAAATAAAAATTATGTACATTACAGTGTGTGGCCATAATACAGTACGCACCAGGAATTTTGCCTGTGCATTTCATGTAAAAACAGCCGATGTTAAAAAAAAATTCGCAAGACTTCATTTCCAATCAAAATTTTTATGATTTTCCATGGTTTAAAAGAGGGTGACAAACAGCTTCTTCCTGTAATTTTGAAATAATTTTGTACCAGGTATTTTAACATTTGTCAAAGTTTAAACAAAGGCCGAAAATTTGGGTGATATAATTTACCAAAGATAAATAGCAAATTTTTATTTGAAATTTGTGCATTGTGTTTATATATTTGGGTAGTGGAAACTATTGTTCAATAAATTTTTTCCTCAATTATAGGAAGGAACTGAACATGGAGCACTTTTTAACGGTACAAGAATCATAAAATTACAAGAAAAGATGAATTCTAGCTAATTTTTTCAACATAGGTCTTTTAATATGAAATGTGCGGAAATGTTCAGCTGTGTAATGTAGAGATCATCTTATCTAACAAGTGAAAAAAAAAAAAAAAAAAAAAAAAAAAAAAAATTTAAGGAATTGGGTAAAGTGTAATGCATAAAGCTATGTAGATTGCTTTTAAGGAATTGGTTGTTAACTAATTATTTTTGCATGTCAATATTACAGTTGAGGATTGCATTTGAATTATTTACATCACAATAATGCTAATTAAAACATCTCAAAGATATTGATGCAAAATAAACATTGGGCAAAGACATAGACATACCGTCACACAGCAAGTACGAGAATTATTTGAGCCAGCCGTTTGACAGCGCATCCCTATAAAGATGCACTTCACCCTTCATTGCAGATGTCGACAGAATCAAGTTCAGAAAGGGGAAAGAGACACAGAAAATGTATTGTGTTTGCTGCTGGATTCTTTATATACTCCGTGGTTGTAGGTTTTCTTTTCAATTTATCCGTTTTATATGATGAATGGTTGGATGCGTTCAATAAATCTAGATCCGAGACTGCCCTGGTTCAGTCCGTTTGCACAGGAACATTCTACATAACAGGTAAAAATTAGTTCAAAGGGCAACGAGTCAAATTAATTTCATTCTTTCAGAATTGCAGGTTAATTTTCTTTATACATTTAAACACACGCCAATTCTTTTTATTGCAATACTGAACAAGTTTTAAAAGAGCGACNAAAAAAAAAAAAAAAAAAAAAAAAAAAAAACTGACTATAGAATTAGTATAAAATGAAGTGAAGTTAAGCATGCACTTGCTTTAGATTGAAATGTTAAGAAGAGGCAAGCGTTTTTTTTTATTTACATGTATTGTTATTTTGAATGCAGAATGTTATCTCCTTTTTGATTCCGTTAGCAATTGGAACGAAGTTTAAAAAAAAACAAATGAGAAAAAAATATACTCATATGCAGTATTCTTGTAAATGGTATTTTTATACGAGCTTATTACAGTGCTTCATTTTTATTTTCTTGTTAGACCGTAGCTTTGTAAAATATAATGGCTTTGTGTACTTTTACAGCCTTTTATTTGATAAATATGATCCAATTTACGTTCCACATCAGATATCAGGTATTTAAAGTCGGAAAAAATTGGCCGGTAAAAAAATAATTGTGTTCATATGTTTCCTGTAGTCACATATCTTAAATTTTAAAATCTTGGTCAATTATTTATAGTGTTTTGTTTTGCTTTGTAGGTCTGATAGCTGGATTTTGGGTTACAAAATATGGCTGTAGAAAATGCGGTCTAGTAGGTGGATTAATGGCGTCTGCAGGAATGATTGTGTCATTTTTTGTATCAAGTATTATGTTTCTTGTGTTTTCGCTTGGTGTGTCAGGTATGTTAAAAATGTCCAAAACAATTTAAAGTAGTTTTACAACATGCTCTAGACTTTGCCTGTTACTCTAGGTCTTTTTGCCTAAAAGAAAAAAAAAACTGTTTCTTTATTTATTTTTTGCTGGTATTTCTACGGTTAGGGTAATAATAGAATACCGAACAAATGTTAAACTACTTTCAGTGATAACTCTTCGTCAGTTTATTTCGTTTTGAAGTGGAAATTATTTCATATATTTTCAGAAGCTTAACAACCATGAGTTTTTATTTTTCCGTTGTTTTCGGGGTTTGTTTGCTACTTGCATTTTATTGCCCACATTTTGGTGTTCACAGATATCTTGATATTAGTTATGTAGAAATCGTTTCGTGTTTGATTTTAAGTTGAGTATTCACGTGATGCAGCTGCAGCATGTAATCATTTTCAGGTCAATTATGCTCCAGTTTCATTTTCATCGATTTTTATTTTGATCAAATAAGTTTTTTCTTCTTTAGCTTTGATATTCGGTCTGAAGCATGAATAATGCACACCAAATAGTGTATCAATAAATTTTGTGAGTCTTCCATGGAAGACATGTGTCGCCTTCACAAATTTCTTAGTATTATAAACAGGAAGCAGATGTCCGACAGACCTGAATTCTATAAGAGCATTATGGAAAGAAACACTAAAGTCAAATACAAAACATTAAAGTAGCTGTGACTTGTGATTGCCAAAAAAAATGGTATGATTTTTCCCCTTTGACAGTGATTGTTGAAAGTGTTCCATGTCAATAAATAGAAAGTAGATGTATGACAGACCAGAATCGATACGCGCAATATATAAAACCTAATACTAAAGTCACATACAAAATTTCAGATTGTAGTTAATTGCAGTTGGTCTGTAAAATGTTAAGATATTGTTTACATTGACGGTATTTGTTTTAGAAATATTCCAGGTCAGTAAACAGGGAGTAGATGTCTGACAGACCTGAATTCCATAAGCGCATTATGGAGTCCCCTAATGAAGTCACATGCAAAATTTCATGTGGCTGGGATATGTAGTTGGTGAGAAATGTGTTACAAAAAATTTACAATTTGACAGTAATTTTGTAGAAATATTCTAAGTCGGTAAACAGGAAGTAGATGTCAGACAGACATGAATTCGATATTTTCAATATGGAACACCTTATTAAAGACTCTTAAAATTTAAATGATTGTGATTTGCAGTTGCTGAGAAAAGTGTAACGAGAATTTTTAACATTGCTAGTAATTGATGGAAATATTCCAAGTCGATAAACAGGAAGTGGGTGTCCGACAGACCTGAATTCGATAAGCGCAATACCGAAAACCTGGTTAAAGTCACTTACAAAATTTCAAGTGGCTGTGATCGGTAGTTGCTGAGATATATGTTCCGAAAATTATGGGACGGACAACGACGACGACGCCAACGACGCAAAGAGACTAAAGTGATCCTTCTATGTCGCCCCACATTACCTGTCCAGGCAACACAATTAAGATTTCTATGCTTCTCAGGGTTTTCTACAGTTTATAGATATCTGCTACATGTGTCGATTTGGGTATTCTTTTTTGGCCTCAGTGTTTTATGCTTTTCTTGCATTTTTCCCGATATTTACATCTTTTATCAGTCTTTCTACTTTTGATTATTTGAGTATAAAGGGTTTGCATGTTTTCTTCTTAACTAAATTATAAGCATACAATACAAATTACAAATGTACAATATGGTTTTTGTTTACATTTATTTAAGAAAAACATTGACGCTAATGAAACGTCCACTCTTGGTAAGCAATGAAAATCCTTAATACAGGCAGGGTTTTAAGTACAGGGAACATATTTGCTGCATAGAGCAACAATGATCCGTCGGAAGTGCAATTACTTAGTTAGTTGTATGTTGAAATTGTTCAAATATCCGCTGGTGAAATGTATCAGCTATAACGGCATTTTTTTATCGGAAACCACAAAATTGGAAATATAAATTTTAGATGGTTTATTGAGGACTATTGTATATTCAAAACATTTCGTAACTTATCTGTTAAACCAAAATTGACAATTATAACAGGTTCTTTGTTGACTGCATTAAAGCAAAAATTGACTCTTTTTATAGGATTTGGTTTTTCCTTATCGTTTATCAGTGCAATATCCAGTATTCAGGAGAATTTTGTAGGACGATTACGAGTTATTGCGCTTACAATGATGGAACTTGGCTCGGGGTTGTGTGCATCTTTTTCAACACTGCTTTTTCAATTTCTAATAAACGAATTTGGATGGAAAGGAACGCTTCTGATACAAGCTGGTATCATGCTAAATACAGTGGCAACTGCTTCCCTCTTTGGAGGCGTAAGAGTTTCAATAATGTCTAAAGGGAAATGTCCGCCATCTAACGTACAGAAGAGGGATAAGTATACAGTTGCAGGAGACCGCCACTTGCCAATTTCCACTATCACGGATGACTGTACTGATACAACACATTTTCAAAACGCAAACACTGGTGATGGCCCCTGTACAAACACGGATGTCAATATATTCCGGGACAATATTGTCCCTGATAGTGTTGGTATAGAAATCAAACAGATACATATTATTGGAACTTTCAAAACTATTATGGTGAATAAACTATTTGTGGTATTTGTGGTTTTGACAGCATTAAGTATGGCATCATTTAATTCTATAGTGGTATTCCTGATCGATTATTTTACATCAAAAGGCATTCCAAAATCATCAGCTGTTAGAATTTTTGTTTATATGAATATCACTAATACCATGTCTAGGATAATCCCAGGAATTCTTAAACAACTTCCTCACGTCAGTATCTTTGTTGTCTTAGCGTTAAGTGCGTTCCTAGGATGCATTTCTGCTGGAATTTTCCCTTTTCTTGGTGGTTCGCATGCACTAATCTCATTTACAGCATGTGTCTTCTCATGCGGAATGGGAAGTATGGTCTCAGCCGTAACTCTTTCTGTTTTAAACATTATTGGAGAATTAAACTATCCAGCAGGACTTGGAGTGACCACGACAGCGATTGGTATATGTCTGGTGGTAGGTGGTCCTATATCTGGTGAGTTTAACTAACATTCAATAAATGCACTAATTAATATGTTAACGTTAATATAATTCTAATATAATTTGCATATTAGGAAATACGCTGTTGTGATTGGCAGCACTGACTTCCGGTAGCAATTTCTGAAGTCGTTTATTTTTCGATAGACGATGTTGACCGAACTACATTTAAGTTCATCTTATAAATTCATACGCCAAGACAATCAAAAAGAACAAAAACCTATGATTGGCATAATACAAAAAAGAAGTTAATTACTTATCACCAGATTAAAAGAATTATAAGGATTAAACACCGTTTGAAAGGAATTTACTGGAGTATAAACAGGACCAAGTAACTCACAAACATATCATCAAAGTCCTTCGGACTTTTATTTGTTTGTGAGTGAATTTGTCCCGTTCACCCGTTTATACTCAAATAAATTCCTTGACAAAGGTGTTTAATCCTAATATATTTCATACGTGTCACGATTATACGTACATTTAATATCTCAGTATTAATAGCCTATGGGCTGGAATAACCCCCTGTGCACCTCCCAATTCCGAACCCCACCCATTTTTTAAGTCTGCATACATCCCCTCTTCAAAATAAAGCATGTTAACACTAGGATAACCTGCACGCACTAGTCGAATTGGGCCCATTTTAGACCCACCTACCGTTTTTCGTTCAAGTTTTTCTTCAGTTACTTCAAAATGATGACCAAATGCTTCCAAGTTATAAAAACGAGTCATCAAATAATTTGCTTATCATATGAGCTTCACAAAGAACCCTAGTTTTTACAATCGTTCCATAGCGCAATTAAAAGTACCCCTACCGAATTAAATATTGACGAAAAATCTGACATTTTAATTGAAATTGCGAAAGTTTGATGGTCTAGAGAACAAGAAGTACATCTCAATTATCGATTCTGACAATTGTTTTCGTTTTTAATCTGTTTTCGTCAATATTATGACAATGTTAATATATTGTTTGTTCTTTATCAGCTCTTTCGTGTTTTTTGGTAAATGTACTCGCAAGTAACTTCGGTATTTTGTTATTTATTACCACTGGGCCGATGCCTCTGCTGGTGGACTGTTAGTCCCCGAGGGCATTCTCCTACCCAGTAGTCAGTACGTTGGTGCTGACCCGAAAACCGACTTAATTGAAACTTGCAAAATCAAAATTTTACAAATTTTTTTTTAAACCTAAGGAGTATCTCCCTCGTGCACAGCTCTGTCCTCAGCTGAATTTTGGCTTTTCTATTTAGATCCCTTAAGTTATTTGTTCTTTATCAGCTCTTTCTAGTTGTTTGGTTAATGGACTTCCACTGTTCTATTGAGACTAAAGTTGTCGAAATGCACATATGCCGATAATAAATTGATAGTAACTTTGGTATTTTGTTATCCACATCATGATTTGGTATTTTAACAGCCATTTGTCGACTAAAACTCAATATTTTCCCAAAATTGATGAAAAATGGGAATTTTCAACGTTTCGTAATTGTCCATAGTTCACTGTTAAATCGCAATGTATGTCAAAACTAAAGAATATATCTGCTGATATACCAATATTTTTTCCTAAGTGATACATTAGTTGTCTTAAAACATTGTTTAAAAAAACAAGAGGTGTTAAATGTGACTCTAAATACCGAAAATCTTACCCCTACCCTAGCAAATTTTCCATGAAATTGTCAATTTTTTGGTCAATGTTCGCATAAAAATAATCAGAACACGCAAATTGGGAATTTTCAACATTTCAGATTCGTCCATAGTTCACTGTTAAATCGCAATATATATAAAACATATGGAATATATCTGCATATATGCCAATTAATTGTTCTAAGCGATAAATTGTTTGTCTTAAAAGATTGTTAAAAAAATAAAGAGTGTAAAATTTTACTCTAAATACCGAAATACTTACCCCTACCCAAACAAATTTTCCCAGGAATAGATTTTTTGTCTATGTTGGGATAAAAATAGCCACCACACAAAACATCCTGCGTTGCATATAATAAAGTTGCATGAATTCTATCATGATTTGGTAATTTAAATCCCACTTGTCAGCTTAAACTCAATATTTTGTCCAAATTTGATGCAAAATGGGAATTTTTAGCATTTCAGATTTGTCCAAAATTCACTTTTAAATTGTTATATGTCGCAAACTGAAGGATTTATCTGCAGATATGCCAATTAATTGTTTTAATCTCTTACAAAACTGCTTAGAAAAAAAGGAGTGTTCAATGTGACTATAAATACCGAAAATCTCACCCCTACCGCAACAAAATTAAACTTAAAAATCCAAAAATATGCCTGTCTTTACATTTATTACTTTCTTTGCAAAAGATACATTTGATGTATCGTAATATGTAATTTTAAAGCCACAATATTGGTGAAATTGCATTTTTTGGGCAATTTTCGTGAAAAATGGGAATTTCAAGTATTTCAGAAAATCTGCCATTATTGAATATATATTCAGATTTTTACGACCTGAGGTCAGAAAGTCGAAATTGTGAAAAATCTAAAATGCCAAAAATTTCAATTTTTCACAAATTTTATACTGAAAATCAAATGTTTATGGACTTTAATGTTTATTTTTTCCAACACTGTATCACACCCGATAAGTTAGGCATAAAAACTAGATCAAATGACGAGGCGTAAAGTGTCCAAACTTGTGTTTTATGTAAAATTCATTTAATAAGCCTTTATTTAGTACCAAATTACAGTACATATTACTTAAAAAATTACGGAGCTTCAGTGGCGAAACTTAGGTAAGAACGAGAACAGAAGAATTTTTCATGGTGTACTATAAAAGTGGCCATATACTTTCTATGCGTGCAGGTATTGTTCGTGTTAACATGTTTTATTTTGATGAGGGGAGATAGGACTGAAAAGACTAAATATAGTTAGGAAGGTGGGGGGGAAAGTGTTTCCAGCCCAAGGACTTTAAGGAGCGTGAAGAAAATACCGATATTCAAAGTCTCATTTTATTTCTACTGATTTCAAATTGTACATTCACTCCAATTTCTGTGTTCCCACGTCTGATTTTCACACTTAAAGTTAATTATGCTGACTATTACAGTTTTTAACAGAGTTTATGCTGCTTTTTACTTGCATCCTAAGTGCAATTTTGGACATTTGATGGAAAATTATTTAAATCTCTTTTTGCATTGCGGTTCTCATGTTATTGCCATAGAAACCAGAGGCTCCCTGGAGCCTGTATCGCTCACTTGGCTTTCAGTTGCCACAATCAAGCTAACATTGTAAGTTAAACAGTTGAACTTCAGTTTCTCAAACTTTGGTAGAGCAAACACAACCATTAACTTGGACTCTATTTTAAGTCTGATCATGTTTTTCTATACTTCTTTGTTGGGCTTTTTTGACAAAATTTGTCTTGCTAAGGACCACTTTCAACACCAGTTTTGAAGTCGAGACATTATTTGGTAAATGGCAGTCTACAACAATTTTGAACACTATTTCTTTAAGTTACGACATCAATATCTATTTGTAAGCGGTTTTGCAGTAGCGACATCAATATCCACATGGAAACCAAATTTTATTGAAATCAGACAATGTTGAATTTTCCCGCATTTTTGGGCGGCCATTTTGAAAATAGCGGTCAACGAACGATTTTCAACACCGGTTTTGAAGTCGCAACATCAATATCTATTTGGAAACCAAATTTTATTGAAATCGGACAATGTTGAATTTTCCCTCCTTTTTTGGCAGCCATTTGGAAAATGGCAGTCAACGATTAATTTTCAACCCCAGTTTTGAAGTCGCAACAGCATTGCAAACATTTTATCAATTTACACTTAACCTTCATCTTCTATAGTTTTGGAAATTAAAGACGACAAATATGAAAACGGGCAATTACTCCTACCGGGGTTTTTGGATTATCTCCAATATTTCAGGGTGGGTAGATCTTGACATGCTGAAATTTTTTGCAATTTAAAGTGGTCTCTACCTTTTATAGTTTTTCTGATAAAAAATTCATAAAGTTAAAATTTTGAAAATTTTTCAGAAAATGGGCAAGAACTCCAAGACGGGATTTCGGATTTCGGATTTTTTCAAATTTGCAGGGCAGGTAGATCTTGTCACGCTGATAATTTTTACACCTGTCAGATTTTTGATATCTATTACGGTTTTCGAGTTATTTGCAAAAAACAGCAATTTTCCCCCATGTTCTGTTTTAATACAAACATGTAACAGCGGCCATCTTATTTAATCTATGGACTAATCGAACACAATTTTTAAACTGCTTACCCTGGTGATGATCCAGGCCAAGTTTGGTTACAATTGGCCAAGTAGTTTCAGAGGAGAAGATTTTTGAAAATGTTGACGGACAGACGGACGGACGACGGCTTACTGACGACGGACGCAAAGTGATGGCAAAAGCTCACATGACCTTTTAGGCCAGGTGAGGTAAAAACTTAGACCTGAGGGAAAAATTTGTCATATCTACGTAAGAGACAAACTGTTAAATAGACACCTCAACAGCAATTGCTATTGAAAGGTCGTAGACAGTTAAAAAATATGATCATCCCAGTAAAATAAAAAAAAGAATCTCGAATCAGCGTCCGGACCGAAACTTCAATTTTCTCCACAAGAGACTGATATTTATTAAAGAACATATTCAATTATAGTATGAGACGGAATTTTTTTGAAGCCTTGATTCATAAGGCGGTCATGGAGAATCTATGTCTAATGAGAAAGTCTGTATAATTTGTGCCAGCTCTCGCGTAATGAATCAACTGTGAAACATACACTCTGTACGCAGGAGAAGCTTGAATATACCGTTCATGTTGGGGAAATTAATAATTTTGAAATTAAAATCGTCCTTTCTGTTGTAAATTTTAGTGCTGAGATGAGTATTTTCGTCATATTCGACATGTAAGTCCAAAAAGATGTAGATCTATTGGTGCCTGTCGTTTCCTTTATCTCTTGTACTGGCGGATATATTAATGGGATCCATTTAGCAAAAGATGCATTATTGATGCAAAGAACATCAACAATATATCTTTAAGTGAGATTGAAAGATCTTACATCGTTTAATTTATGATACAAGAAATTCAGTCTCGTAAAAAACCGTTGTTCCTTTGCTTGTTTTTACCATGTATTTGTAAAAACTTTGTCTCCTGTGAATTTACTCAATATCTTTTCATTCACCATTTACCACTAGAGTTTGTCTCTCCTGCAGTGTCAAGTCCGTAAAAAGAATCCCCGTGCTAGAGATGTATGCTCTCTTTATATTTCAGTTATGGTTTACTTGTTCGTAAGAGAATTTCTCATATGGATATACTTTCAATACTTTCAAATTTTGGCATTTATTGCAATTGTAATTTCGAAATGAAATTTAGACCACATTTTTAAAGTACCCACATCTCGCTACATGTATTTTATAATGCCAAGTTTTCTTACATTCGACTCTAAAAGTACCCTGTGTTTGTCTGTATGTTGTAATCGTCCACTAGCTTAAGATATTAGTGGTTATCTCGGACAAAGGATAACAGTGATTGTAAGAGCACTTTGTCAGTTTAATTTTAATTAATGATTGTTTGTAATCCTGCACCCTTTACCGATAAAGACATGGATTTAGCGTTGCTCGACAATAAGCAAAGAATTCCGCTCAAACCGTTGCTAGGGGACGTCTTGAACTTAATATGAAGTAAGAGCAAAGTTCATTGTTGAAGGTCTCATTGTGACTTCAAAATTAAAAACAACAATAAAAGCGTTGTTCCTTTGCTTGTTTTTAACCATGTATTTGTAGAGACTTTGTCTCATGTGCATTCACTCAATATCCTTTCATTCATCGTGAGAATATAAAAAGAAGTCAGCGAGTAGACGAGCACAATTAGTGCCCATTTGTATGCCAACTTGCGGCTGATAGATAGCACCTCCAAATGTGACAAATATATTATCAATTAGAAAATCAAGCAATAAATACTAATTTTGCATTATGATTAGCAATTCAAGTGACTACCATGAGAAAATGTATCAAGAAGTACCCACATTAATATAATTAACACACAACTTAAAAAACATAATCTTTACATAATTTCAATCTATGATTTCTATTGTTGTACATAGCACAAAAAACGTAACCTACCGATATTTAAGTGTCATAATCAACCCATAGAAATGACAAGGACATAAGGAACAAGGCAGGGTGCCTTTACAAGATAAGCGTCTCCCTCTTTTAAGGCATTATCATGAGAAATATAGTCTCTAACATTGTTTCCAGTTTATTACGTATATTTCTCAAATCGAGATAGTTAAATTTTTCACATTTTAAAGTTTTAGATTTACCGAGAACTTTAAAATGAAAAAATTTAACTATCCAGATTTGAGACATTATCGTAATAAACTGGAAAACAATGCTAGAGATTGTTTCCCTTATTTCTACTAAATTTATTTGAAGTAACGTGATCTCGATAGCTTCAATTTTCAAATATGCCGCCATTTCGTTGCTACCATCGTTGCTATGTGTATTATTGCGCGATTAAATTAAAAGGGATGTTGAGTGAAATATTATTAATAAAAAATATCACATTATCAATAAATTGAGTAGTTTTTCTCATAAAAAAGCAGAAATCATTTGGCTAGACAACGATGCAAAATAGTGTTAATTTCATCAACATCCGGTTGCACTATTCCTAGAAACTTACACGAGACATTTAAATGAATGAACAAATCGACACACATGTTGGTTATTATTTCGATAACCAATCGATCAGGAGGTATTTAGATTTGTTAGAAATTAGAGAAAGCAAATTTCATAGTAAGGAACAAACCAAGTTTGAAAAGGACACCAAACAACTTAATTTCAGATCTAGTATAAAAAAACATCGGCAAACGAGTAGGTAGCAAAAAGCAGAAAGGAGAAAAATGTAAAAATATAAAAAAAAATATCCATTAACACAGCAAGTTCATATTTAAAACAGACTGGCAAAAATTGAAAAGACAAAAAAAAAAGAGCGAGAGAGAAAGCAACTACAATGTGAACCCCCGTATAACTGGATCTGAAGATATGTATTCTTAAAATTGTGTATTCTTATTTTGTGAAATACAACCATGATAACGATATTTCATTCAAAGTCGGTAAAAAAAAAAACAAGAAAGAACTGTAAATGCTCTAAATTTAATAACATAAAAGCAGTCATGGCTCTATGACAGATTAGAACAGTCAGCTCTCTATGACAAGTTAGAGCGGCCAGGGCTCTATGACCAGAGTAAGGGTTCCACGACCAGAACAGGCCAGCGCAGTCAGGGATCTAGAACAGTTCTAAAGTTAACGTAGAATAGTTTTTATGACTGCTCTATGACTGTAAGTTTAATTAAAAATGGTCCTTAGTTTACTAAGAGGAGCTTTTATGACTTGTTCAAGTTAACTTGGCGAGAGGTTATGTCTGCATCCTACTGTACCTAATTACATGTTTTATCATATTTTACAGGCTATATCCAGGATGCTGCTGGAAATTATGATACGTCAATGGCTGTGGCGTCAGCTATATTTTTGTTTGTGTCTGTCTCGTTTATTTTGATGGCACTGTATAGACATCGACTCAATCACAGCAACCATAGCTGTGAAATGGATAGATCAATGAAATCAGTGAAAAACATTTTACCATGGAGGAAATCCGTAAACATTAGCCTTGTCGGTGAAACTTATTTTTAGTTTTTATTTATTTCATTTCTATAATTATTTGCTTTTAAGTTGTTGTAAAGATTACCTTATTCTAATTCACATATATAAATCTTCATCAATTTCGACCAGTTTGTGATATTTTAAGTCAGCTTTTTGTACTTATTTAAATGTGATTGTGCATTTACATGTTTCTTATAAAAAGCACAAAATAAAAATATCAGCAATTGATAGTTTGTCAAAGAGACACAAATTATGAAATTGAAGACTAACAAACTGCTTTGTGCAGGTCCATGTCATTTGTCTTTTTAGTCATAGATATACATGTATTTTCTTGCCAACGGATTCAAGTCATTCGTAAAAATATTGCTGGTAATGCCAAAATCCAATCTTATTCTAATGTAAAAGCATTTGTTATTAATATGTTAGTACTATTCTATAGAAATTGAGATTTATGTAACATCTTTCAAATAAACACACGTTTTTATGATTTTAGAAAGCTAAGAAAGTGGACATTTCTAAAACGATCAAATAGTAACTATCATCCAATAAACTGAAGACTGAAGAGATAAATCAAATGAAAACTGTTAATATAGAAAATGTATTTCGCAACATCAAATAGTGTAGCTGCAAACAGACGGTAACAACAAGAAAAAAAACAATAAATATATAAAAGCAATAAATAAATAAATAAATAAATAAATTAAAAAAAATAAAAATAAAATAAAAATTATTGGACATTGATCTATGGTAAAAATTTCAATCTTTAAATGTATTGTGCGATTAAGCCGATATTGATTTGAATAATTTTAAATTAATTTTCTTTCCAGGTGTTGATTCCTGTGGCCTTGGTTTTTCTAATTTTAGTTTGAATTTATTTTGCTCTGCTATACGTACACCTGTTTCACTAAAATGCAAAATGTTGCAAAGTACAACAATGTGATTTCCGTTTAATTTTGTTGTTCTCTTATACAACTTTTGATCGAATGCAGAAAAAAAATTAAAATCTAAAATTAATAAATTATTGCAAAACTGACAGCCTATTTTAAAAACTCCAATTCAGACATACTCAGCACTCAGCACCGTATAGCGGGAAATTTTTATATGTTTAATTTATATGTTTAAAGGTGTGTTGCCCTTTTTTAGGTTCGAAATTCAGAGAAGATGTTAGGGGCTTTTGCAAGAATAAGCATACCGTCCGATGGTAGGGGGAGGGGGGCTATGAATTATGCTACATTGGCAAATAATTTCCACTAGGACAGATCTTTATTACACAAAAACTCATGAGCAAATTTCTTAACAAGACATATTGATAGCATTTGCCGGCAAAATAAATGAAAAATGATTTTTTGATAATCGCCAAGCATCAAATACAAAGGGCAAAAAAATACTGATTTTGGTATCAACAGCATTGGGTTGTTGTTAAATAACATGATGCTTATTAATCTTTTTTTTTTAAACGTAAATAACCCCTTTTATCTGCACAATTGGTAAGGTCAGAGAAAATAAAGAGAAATAAATATTATTTTCTGAGTCAAAATATTGAGAATAAATTTGACTTTCTTTCTTTTCACTATTACATAACGGTAAAAAGTCTACGTTTTTTTCTGTTTTTAAATATTTTGTATTTTATTTTTCATTACATCACAAAAATTCAGAAAGTGATCATAACATGTCGGGTTTTCAAATGTCTTCTTTGTTAAACATGTCAAAGGGAAGTTACACTGCATGTGTTACGAAAACAGGATAATATATTACTAACGGGATACTTTTTTTTTGCTTACAGTTGAACCATACTTATTAGGTCAAAAATACTTTCTGCACATGGATAATTTGAAATGGAAAATTCAAATAGGGAAAGGACTTAAACTCATAAGGAATTTACTGTCCTCTTGAGATTCTCAGCAACCTGATTATCAAATTATTTTTAACATGATACACCAAGTGGTCATTGAATGTATGATTCTGAACAATGTAAATTTTCAAAGGTTTACCAGGAAAATTCATATCATATGTTCTAATAATAAAAAAAATAGCGTGTTTAAATGAAATGTTTTATATGTTGTCGCAACGAAATTTGATAAAAATGAATGTATATAAAATTTATATTTCTAATTATTATATTATAATTGCAGTTTAAGATTTGAAAATAAGACATAAAGATTTATGAACTGACAATTTGCAGACATATATTTGCTGATTTTTCATTAAATTAGAGGTTTTATATCTCGAAGCCATGAAATGGCTGGAGAGATGTTAAAATGATCAAAGCACCGATGGAGATGAAACTCGAAAGCCCTGCAAATCTTCACGTTGAAAAACTTCGTAGTCATCCAAAGAACAACTGCATACGTCTGCATGTATTAAGTTATTCCGTAATACGTGAAAATAATCGGATTGTGTGATTTCGTATGCATGTCGATTTCATAAATGTTTTTTTCATCTTTGACAAATTACTGCGCAGCAAGCGCGTTGATCCGAGACGCAATATAAAAAAACGAGTAATTTGATAAATATGCATACTGTTTTCAATTTAATATAATAACACCGTATTCAACTCAAGGAGATGAAGAAACATAACTTATATACACAATGCATACGAGTTTGAAAGAAACTTGCGCACTATATTTTATCGGAAGCAAGAAGATCATCTTTAGAGCTGTTAATAGGCTTGAAGCCTCACGTGATTTTTTCTCGTCATCTAGCCATTTTATGGCTTTCGAGTTAACAAGAAATCAAAGCTCCGATGGAGCTGAATCTCGAAGTCCTGAAAATCTACACGTGGCAAAACTTCGTAGTCGGCATCCAAAGAACTGCTGCATACGTCTGCATGTGTTAAGTTATTCCGTAATACGTGAAAATAATCTGATTGTGTGATTTCGCATGCTTATCTCATTGCTATAAATATATGCAATTCACTGTCACAGGTAAACAAATGTTATTTTCATCTTTGATAAATTACTGCGCGACAGATTCGTTATTCCGAGACGAGACGAGTAATTTGTTAAACATGCATATTGTTTTCAATTTAACATAACAACACCGTATTCAACTCACGAAAACGAAGAAATATAACTTAAAAACACAATGTATACGATTTTGAAAGAAACTTGCGCACTATATTTTATCGGAAGGACGAAGATCATCTTTTAGAGTTGTTAATAGGCTTGAAGCCTCACGTGATTTTTTCTTGTCATTTCAACTTCATGGCTTCGAGATAAAAATCACGTTAGGCTTCAAGCCTATAAACAGCTCGAAAAGATTATCCTAGTGCTTTCGATAAAATATAGTGCGCAAGTTTCTTTCAAAATCGAAATCACACAATCCGATTATTTTCAAGTATTACGGAATAACTTAATGCAGCAGTTCGTTGGATGACTAAGAAGTTTTCAAACGTGTAGATTTTCAGGGCTTCGAGATTTAGCTTCATCGGAGCTTTGATTACTTTTAAATTAACTGAATGTCTCTGCTGTGAAATATCGCTCTCGTTGAATCTCGTTCAGTCTCTGTAAGGATAAATTGCTTATTTCACTACTATTACATTTGTAAGATATGCGCTATCTGAATTTGCCATCCCTTAATGGCAGTGGATATACATGATTTTATTGAATTAAAATAGCCTTATTTATGCTAACATATGTTTTTGGGGTTAATTAAATCAGATGTATTTTATCACACTTATTTTCTAATTTATTTGGGTTGTGCTGGCCATAACATATAAACGACGATTGAAATACACATGATTGTCTGACCTCAGGTAACAAAGAAATACACTTTAAATTATCAAATTTGATGCCAACCACAGTGTATGGTAAATTCACCTAGGATTGATTAGAATATATTATAATTTCATACTTTTTTGTTTAACCAGTAGTAACAGCGTGCTGCTGAACAAGGATCAAGGTCTGTCAATTAAGTTATTGATATCGAATAACGAGCTAATATGGAATTCATAAATTATTCCTAATTAAAATGGCAAAATATGATCAAAATAAAAATGAAAATTATAACTGAAACTTAACCGACTCATTCTATAAAAACACAAAAACACACGCACACACAAATAATAATAATAACTAGATTGCAATTGCAAGCAGTAGCTGATGTCGCCCCTAACAACCGAGCTCAAGTCATATGGAAGTTGTCTTTACAGCATCAGACAAAAATTAATATACAAAGAACTGTTCCTGACGCTGAAATTATAAATAAAACTGCTCAGCCGTATGACCACTTTTAGAACTGTATGACCACTTAGAGCAGTGACCATTTAAAGACCACTTTTATAACAGCTTCTACGGAGAAGCAATTATGATGGCTTTTAGAAATGTTCAAAATTAATTTAAGGTGTCTGCAGGGTATTAATTTCCTATTATAAAATTTTTTTGAAATTTTCTGTGTAGAAATATAATTGCATTATTTTTCAAAATATAAAATGAAATTTGGGGGTCATCGTGCTTTTTAGCGCAAAACTGACATTGAAAATTGAAGGATTTTACATAGAAATGAAAGGAAAATGACTCTATGAGGGAATAGCTTTACAAATGTTAATAGATTTTACTCCTACTTTGTATGTGTTTTTAAATCATTATATGGTTTGAATATAAAAAATAAAAATTAGGGGTCACTGTTGAAATTAATTAGAGACTGAGATAAATTCCAAAATGTTAATTTCTCATGTGATATCTATATGAAAATTCTTTTATTATATTACCTCCCTTGCATGAATTCTATGTTCTGTAAATCCAGTAACAGATTTAAAGCACTTGTGTTTTAGTTCACCTTTTTGTAAGAAAAAGTCCTAAAAGTGAACAGGAATTAAGATTTTAAACATTTCGGAAATTTCTTTACATTTTAAATAACTATTTTGTTAAATTTCTAATTGAATGAAACCTAAATGAACAAGTAGTAGACAAAAATGGCGGAATAATACCACTGAGACACCTTAATTAAGCAGTTTCTAGAACTGTTTTATGACTGCTCAAAGTTAATTTCATGTTAAGAGCAGTTTTTAAGTTTTCTTGGACGATAGGTCATGTTTGCATCCAATTGCAGTCTTTTTGCATCCTCAGCTCAATGCTATGTATTTATATTATAGAACTAAAAAAAAAACTTCATATCAATATTTTTCATATAGTATAGTTCCAAAATATCTTGACTGTTTTTTTTTACTTGTGTTTAAAGCAAATGGTAGCAGATTATGCACAATTCATACAGTTTCCGCACGATTTTTGTTGTTTTTAAGTCTTCTGTTATGATATGGCACAGAACTTTGTCATCGAATTGCAAAAAATATAATTCTAGAATACGGATTATCATAAAACAGTTTTCTTAACAAAACTGTGGAAATAGGTTTATGTTTTGTGTTGTGATCTAACCCGTTTAAGAATAAGCGCCACAGGAAAACTTTGTGTATTTGCATGCAGAGCATTTTGAATGAAAGGCTTTGGAACATTTTTAAATAGACTTCCTGACATTCATTAGTACACGTCCCAATCTATTAGGAGCAGAAAGGATAGAGAGTAAAATCTTATTTTTCCATATGAAATTTAAATAAAGTTTGTTTCACTGGACTTCTCTCGCCATTCCTGACATCATTTTTGGCAAAACATTGACAGATATGCCTAGTGGTGCTGTGGATTTAATTGCTGTCCCTAAGTGGATTGCAATTTATACACAATTTATGCTTTTTAGCTCACCTGGCAAAAGGCCATGTGAGCTATTGCCATTACTTGGCTACAGTGGTCCGTCCGTCGTCCGTCCGTCCGTTTATCCGTTAACTTTTATTCAAAGATCTTCTCCTCTGAAACTGCTGGGCCAATACTAACCAAACTTGGCCTGAATCAGGGTATGTTCTTTCAAGTTTGTGATTTTTATGTCCGTAGACCAAATAACATGGCCGCTGTTACTGAAATAGAACATAGGGGTAAATTGCCGTTTTTTGCAATTTCTCAAAAACCGTTACAGATATCAAAAATCTGACGAAGTAAAAATGATCAGCATGATGAGATCTAACCGCCCTGAAATTTTGAAGAATATCCGATAACCCATCTTGGAGTTATTGCCCCTTTTCCGTAAAATTTTCCTCGTTTTTTTTTGTTACTTTTAGTCTTATATATTGAAAATGGTAAAAGATAGATGTAAAGTTTTTATTACAAAAAGGGTCAGCATAGTAAGATGTACATTTCCTGCAATTTTTAAGAAAATCTGTCGACCCACATAGGAGTTATGGCCCCTTTTTGTTTGAATTTTCATAATTTTTTTAACATTTTTACTTGTATTCCAAAAACTGTTTGAAATGGAGGTTAAATGTAAATTACAAAAGTGTTGAGCTTTTCCAGGACTACAATTTCTACATATGTCCAGCAGATTAGTATCTCATCCAAGGTGGCCGCCACTAGGGAACATAGTTTAACATAGGACCCTGTGGGAAATGCATTCAAAGATCTTCTCCTCTGAAACCATTGAACCGATCTTGATCAAATTTTGTCACAATAATCCTCAGGTGGTCCCCTTTAAAGTTTATGATTTTTGTGGTTGTACCTTATCCGAGATGGCCGCCAGCGGGGAACATAGTTTAAAATAGGGACCCTATGGGAAATACATTCAAAGATCTTTTCTACTGAAACCACTATAAGCCAATAGGAACCAATTTTGGATACAATTGTCCTTGACTGGTCCCCTTTAAAGTTTGTGATTTTTATGTTCGTACCTCATCCAAGATGGTAGTCAGCACAGGACATAGTTAAACATAGGACCCTATTGGAAATGTATTCAAAGATCTTCTTCTCTGAAACTACTGAGCCAATTGGAACCAAACTTGATCACAATAGTCTTTTTGTGGTCCCCTTGAAAGTTTGTGATTTTTATGTTCATACCTTATCGAAGGTGGCTGCCATTAGAGAACATACATGTAGTTTAACATATAGGGACCCTCTGGGAAATGCATCAAAAGATTTCTTCCTCTGAAACTACCAAGCCAAATTCAACCAAGGGTCCTTGGCTTGTCTCCTTCAAAGTTTGTGATTTTGACGTTTGTACCTCATCCTAGATGGCCGCCAGCGTGGAACATAGTTTAATATAGGGACCCTACTGGAAATGCATTCAAATGTCTTCTCCTCTGAACCTACTGGGCCAATTGGAACAAAGTTTGGTTATGAATAAGTGGTCTCTTCGTTACAATGAATAAAACCAGTCACCAGGTGAGCGATACAGGAACATGTGAGCCTCTAGTTGTAATTATGCTTGCTTCACATTACCCAATAATCGTAGTGATGTTGATAATCAGTTGATGAAAATGATATGCTGTAAACTCGGAAATGTTAATCATGAACTTGTGAACTTTGCCTTTTTAGATTATCATCTGGTTAGAAATATATAATTCTTATTCGTATTCGTATCCAAGTATCTAGTCGAACAGCTCAGGTTTCAATTCCTTTCAATACATATCGCTAGAAATTAATTAATAGCAATGCATATAGTAAAGTACACCTGCAAATCACAACCAGAATTTTTTAGTATTGAGTAAGTTGTTCATCGGTTCAGCCTTGGTATTTATTCCAAAATGACGAAAAGTCGGGGGATATTGTTTGACCTCAGAGTGTTTGACACCTGTCCGTCCGACGACCCCGCAATGTCTTATATTAAAGATATGCATGTGATAGAGAATTTAATTTTGATGGTTTTACTAAAAAATAAACATAATTGATCTGGGTCATTTTTGTGACTTTTGATAGAGGGTACATACATGTAGTTTGTCCGCAAAACTCTTCCTACATTTTTTATGCTAGGAATTTTTTTGCAGATCAGTTGTACCTATATTGAAGATTGACATGTGGTTAAGATTAAGATTCTAGTGCATTTGTCTTAAAATATACATTGTTGAACTCAGTCTGTTTTGGTCAATTATTAATAGGGTGCATAGTTTGCCAGTGCAAATCGTACAGTTACATGTTTCTTGCAGGGGCATTGTTGTTAACTTAAAATCAGACTTTTATTTAACCTTGCGTTGGGCATGTCATCCTCTAGTTTTAAAGGATGGTCACTCCTGAGGTTTTTGTAACTGCTTTGACTTTCGGAATTCTCTTATTTTATCCATTATTATGCATTAGAAAATTTTGCACACTGACCCCCACTTTTCTTTCCAAAATATGATAGTGTACATCTTCAATTGACTTCTGACAAAATTTGATGAAATTCTTGATATGCCTTCATCTCATTTCAGAGGTTGATTACCCTTAATGCAAAGTGAATGAAAAGTCTAGAGAAGTTTTGTTTCCCGCCAAAATTTCAGGCATTTAAATCTCAAAAACAACCACACTGACCTATCAATATTTTCTGCTTAAAATGATGTATGATCCATATTCTAATAAATAAAATTTAATTTTAAATCCTTGATATAATAAACTTGAGGAGCGACCATCCTTAATTAAATAAATAAATAATAAATGAATAAATAAGAACCTTGTTTCGATGTAAATGGGGTAATAACAAAAATACCGAACAGAGTTGTGAAGAGCCAGACTGCATGTGAGAAAATGACAAATCAGATGGAAACCACCGGAAAAATTGTCGACCAGATTGGTCCTGATTTGGTACAGAAATTTTAAAAGAAATGGTTGGTTGAACCGGTTTTATGGCACGCCAAACATCCTCTACTATTTTGGTAGTGTCCGGTAGCAACTCAACAGCAATTGCTATTGAAAGATCGTAGACAGTTAAAAGAAATTATTATCACAGTACTAATGAGAAAATGAATCTTGAATCGCCCTCATTCCTTGACATTTATCTCGAAATTGACAACAGAGGTAGACTTCAAACTAAGCTGTAGAACAAACGCGATGACTTCACTTTTCCAACTGTCAACTTCCCTTTCCTTTGTAGCAACATCCCAATAGCACTGGCAGAGTTTACACTCCCCCCCCCCCCAGCTCATTCACTATTCAGGAGCCTGTGGTCGATACAGTGACTTCCTTGATAGAGCCCGGTTGCTCACTAATAGGCTACGTTACCAATAACTTGAAGTCATCCCTCTAGAAGTTTTACGGTCGAGATCACCATCTTGTTGACAGTAATTGGATATCTTTTCCATGATGACAACAAATCTTTTCCTTTAAAAGTTTAATTGCTGTTTCCTCCACTACCGGATTTAACATGTTCAACACAGCGGGTGTCGTATAAGAGGCAGGAGTTTCTTACTCTAACGGTGCACCTGATCTCACCCATGGTTTTTCATTTAAACCACAGTTTCTTTAAAAATGTTAGTACCAAATCGGAACTATTGCGGTTTAAAGTTTTGCCAGTCGTTTTGCACCAAATTTATCTTTTTGCCCTTTGGATGTCGGCTCCTTACAATAGGGTCAGTAAGTCTCGTCAAATTTTAAAACTTCAAGGTACATTTTTTACCCGGAAGTTGCATTCTGCACAATTATACATGACGTACTAAACAAAAAATGTCATAATCCAAAAACGTCATGTTATGACGGGAAACGTTTTCGAATTTCAATTTTATCGTGTATTCAGTGTGTCACATGACGAGACTTATAACCCTCATTTATTAAATGCATTCTTACCATTTTAATTTTCGATTGTCGCTTGAACTCCCGAGATGTAAAAATAAAACGCAAGCTTTCAAAATGACGGTCGTAAAGTAAACTAAATAAGCATATTCACACAATTGTCTCTTTTTCTTACAGGAATTAACACTGTTACCATCATGGATAGATTAAAAATTAGTGACTATTACAACTTAGATTTTGACGGAGATTGGTATTTTGAAACATACTGCAGCAAAGTGTCATCGTCTGAATATCTCAAATTTGTGCTAAAATCTCTGCATGAGATCTTTATGAGGGGTAGGTTTTACTATATCAAGATACCTAAAAAGAAATATATTAGCAGGAACAACAAATGATGCAATGCTGTTCTCTTGTGATCTCCAACACCCATCCCCGTGATTAAAAATTTGTAAATTTTCTCCTGCCCTACCACCGATACTTATTAACCATATATTGGTACATTTTATGCAACGCCTGTTATTTTCCTTCTGTATAAGGTACTTGCCATCCCAAATCCACTTTGGTAGAAAATATACCACTCGTCATTGAACAGAATTTTGAACGTGCCTACAATTTAGGAATCCGTATGTTAATTACTCGTATCTGCTTATATTTTAGATATGACTTTCAAGTGTGGCTTACCTAGCTCACGATCCTCGGATTGTTGTTTCATGCAGGTGTTGGATTGGTAGTTCTTTTATGTTTTCTATCCTGACGAACCCTTTAAAAATGTATAGTTTATCAATAAGTTTGACAAAACAGAAAACCAATTAATAGTAAAACACCCCCCCACACACACATAATATCGTTGATGACAAATACATGTTAATGTAAACTAGAGGCTCCCAGGAGCCTGTATCGCTCACCTGGCTTTCAGTTGCCACACTACAAACTACTAACACTGTAAGTTATACAGTTGAACTTAAGTCTCTCAAACTTTGGTAACTCAAACACCACCAATATCTTGAACTGTATTTAAAGTCTGATAGTGTTTTACTATATTTCTTTGTTGGGCTTTTTTGACAAAACGTACTTGCTAGATCACTTTCAACTTGAGACATAATTTTGTAAATGGCGGTCAACAACAATTTTTAAAACCATATTTTTATGTTACCACATCAATTTCTATTTGGAAACCAAATTTGATTGAAATAGGACAATGTTGAATTTTCCCGCCTTTTTTGCGGCCATTTTAAAAATGGCGATCAACAATCTATTTTCAACATCACCTTAGAAGTAGTGACATCAATATCCACTTGGACACCAACTTTCATTGAAATCGTAAAATGTTGAATTTTCCCGCCTTTTTTGGCAGATATTTTGAAATGGAGGTCAGCGAACAATTTTTAACATCACTTTTGAATTAGAAACCAAATTTCATTGAAATAGGACAATGTTGATTTTTCCCCGCCTTTTTAGTGGCCATTTTGAAAATGGCGGTCAGCAAACAATTTTCAACACCATTTGAAGTAGTGACATCAATATCCCCTTGGACACCAAATTTCATCGATATCGGACAATGGTGAATTTTCTCGCCCTTTTTGGCAGCCATTGTGCAACGGATGTCAGCGAACAATTTGAATTCACAACATCAATATCCATTTGGAAACCAAATTTCATTGAAATTGGACAATGTTAAATTTTCCCGCCTTTTTTGGCGGCCATTTTGAAAAAAATGGCGTTCAACAATCAATTTTCAGCATCTGTTTTGCAGTCGCAACATCAATATCCACTTGGACACCAAATTTCGTTGAAATCGGGCAATGTTGAATTTTTCCGCCTTTTTTGGAAGCCATTTTGAAAATGACGGTCAATGAACATTTTGAAGTCGAAACATCAATGTCTATTTGGAAATAAAATTGCACTGAAATCGGACAATGTTGAATTTTCGCGCCTTTTTTGGTGGCCATTTTGAAAATGTCGGTCAACAAACAATTTTCAACACCGGTTTTAAAGTCGCAACATCAATATCTATTTGGAAACCAAAGTTTATTGAAATCGGACAATGTTGAATTTTCTCGCCTTTTGGCGGCTACTTTGAAAATGGCGGTCAACGAACAATTTTAATCACCAGTTTTGAAGTCACCACAGCATGGCAAACATTTTATCAATTTACACTTAACCTTCATCTTCTCTTGTTAGGGAAAGAAAAGACGACAAAATATGAAAATTTGAAAATTTCGTAAAAAAGAGAGAACAACTTTTACAAGGGTTTTGGGATTTTTTTCAACATTTCAGGGTGGGTAGATTCTGATATGCTGAACCTTTTTGCATTTTACACTTAAATTCTATCTGTTACACTTTTAAAATAAAATATATTAAAATTTAGAAAATTTTACGGAAAAGGGGCAATAACTCCAACATGAGTTTTCGGATTTTCTTTAAAATTGCAGGGCTGGTAGATCTTGACATGCTGATTATTTCCACTCCCAATCAGATTTTTAATATCTGTAACGGTTTTCGAGTTATTTGCAAAAAACAGCAATTTACCCCATGTTCTATTTTTAGTACCAGCAGCCATGTTTGCTTGGTTTTCGGACTAATCGAACAAAAATTTTGAAACTGTTTACCCTACTGATGATTCAGGTCAAAGTTGGTAACAATTGGTCCAGTGGCTTAAGAGGAGAAGATTTTTTAAAGTGATAACCAAAAGTATTAAAATTCTTATATTTGAACAATAAAGAGCAATAACTCCTATATGGGTAGTAAGATTTTCTTCAAAATTTCAGGGTGGGTAGATCTTGATATGCTGAACATTTTTGTAATTTAAAGTAGACCTTTATCTGTAATATTTTTTTGTGATAAAAAATAAAGAACATCAAAATTTAGAAAATTTTACGGAAAAAGGGCAACAACTCCAAAATGGGTTATCAGATTTTCTTCAAAATTGCAGGACAGGTAGATCTTATGCTGACCATTTTTACAATATCAGATTTTTGATATCTGTAATGGTTTTTGAGTTATTTCCCCAAAACAGCAATTAACCCCTATGTGCTATTTTTAGTAACGCCAGCCATGATGTTTGGTCCTCGGACTAATCGAACACAATTTTGAATCTAGATACCCTGGTGATGATTCAGGCCAATTTGGGTTAAAATTGGCCCAGGAGTTTCAGAGGAGAAGATTTTTGAAAAAGTTTACGACGGACGGAAGGACGGACAACGGACGACGGACGGACGCCAAGTGATGGCAATAGCTCACGTGGCCTTTTAGGCAATTTGAAAGGCCTCCCTGATATACCCACAAACCGATTTGTTAGTACCGGTTCCAAGTTCGGCTGTCCCGAGTTCCTATTGTTGTTTATGGTTGTCCTTGTCTTTATTCCTTGTTCATTTCCATGGTACATTGTGGCATGTAACTGTATTTTCAGTCATTGAAGGTGATTTTTTATCCCCTTTTTAATGTATACTATTTTGAAGTTTTTTAAGAATTAAAATTCAAAACGAAACTTAACACTTCACTAAGATCTCTTTTGACACAAAATGACTGCAATGTAGAGTACAATTATGATAGCTGTTTTTTTTTCAGTTTATGTCTAAGAATTATAGACAAAAGTAAAAAAAAACATATGATAAAAAGAAAGTCAACCGGGTTTTCAGATGCTGATAGAATAATAACAAAAGTAAATTAAAATACAAAAAATACCGAAGTTGCATAAAAAACAGTAAATTTCGTTATGCTGTACACGTGTTTAAAGGAGTAACCTCTCATCAGCAGCATTAAAATCAAATAATATGGAAAGTCATAATCCAAAAGGAAGTCAAATTTTATTACCACACAGAAAAAAAAAATAGGACACTTATACGTGTAGTCCACAAAGAATTACAGTGTAAGCGAATACAAAAAGTCAAAACAAAATGTCAAAATGAATTCATGGATATGCCTTTGATTTTGAGTGTACAAGAATGCTGTTGCTCAAACATCAAGTAAGTTGCCTCCCTTTAAATTTGAAAGGTTATTATTGTTGCAATTTGAAGAAATTATGATGCTTTGTACAATCCGAATGCTAACATGTGCGTGTTGCATGCATATAGACAGTCCCGACGAGTATTGAATTCTAAGTCTGCTTTTGATTTCTCTCGTATGCCAGTGTATAATTTACCATCTGATGTATTTTTGTTTGAAGGGCTGTCAATGTATACAATTATTTAAGACAAGTTATTTTATTCTCAGGAGAGATTAAAGGAAGAACTCTATTAGACATTGGAACCGGACCAAGTATCCACTCCATCATAAGTGTATGTCCTTATGTTGAAGAGATTTACTTATCAGATTTAGCTGATTCGAACAGAAATATATTGCAGAGATGGAAGGATACAGATACACATGTGTGATTTTGTGTTACAGCTGGAAGCGGAAAATTCGACATCCTGGTAATAAAGCTATAAAAATGTTAAAATTAATTTACATTTCTTTTCATTACTAAAACTAGGTATTCGAAACTCTACTTTCACGAAGTTAATCACAATAAACATAGTAAGGCCAAATCAGGACTTCTGTTTGTTATACTGTACATTAGGGAAACGGGAAAAGAGAAACAGGATGTTTAGGTACCCAGTAACCGGTTTAATCATACTCTCCCTTTTACAAAGTCTGGCTGTTCCGAGTTCCTGTCGTTGTGTATGCTTGTCTTTTTGTGTATTTATTTTTGTCTTAATTATGCACTTACCCTATTAAATTGTGGCATGTAATTGTGATTTTCGGCTATTGTAGGTATTTCCTGTTATGTTACAATGAAGGGAAAAGGGGACACGCAAGCTATTGTCAAAAATCAAAATTACATGCCGCAATTCACCTGGAAACCATACAGGAAAACATTAATAAAAAGACAAACGACAAACGTAAACAACGACGCACAAGCAAAGGCCAGCTGTGGGGTTAAACCGGTTTGTTGGTACCCAAACCTTCTCTTTATCTTTCACGTTTCCTTAGTGTGATAAACCCATTCAGGTAGACTACTAACTTCATGACCACTATCTGGAAAAAAGGGAAGACACTGTCCCCTAGATACGATAACGTAACCCTCAGTCCACTACGTTCCCGTGAGGGAAAGTAGTGGACTGAGGATTACGTAATCGTATCTAACTGTCACCCTGCGGATAAAAATTTAAACTCAAAACAACCCTGAAGGTTTCGTAAAGAATCGTAATGTATTTCAGTAGACATCGGTTATATCCATGAGAGGCCAGTACTTGTCACTGGATTCAAAGCCAAATTAACGGGTTCTTGCAGAATATCCCCTTTTATGTAATGAAATTAAGTCAAATCCCAGTTTTATTTTATTTTTTGTTAGTTTTTTTGCATTTTAACAAAATTTCCGTAAAAAGGATGAGATATGCCCTTGATAAATACTAATTTTAAATTTCAAAAACTGACATGCAATGAGAAATAATAAATTGTAATCTGATGTAAACAATTATGTATTTTGCACATGTGCAAAATAATTTTAATTTGGTGTCTGAATGACAAATACACAAAGACATATCAAAATAGTCATTGAAAATATTTTGTCTTATGATGACATGTAAGGATCGTTTTTTTCTTAAAAATTGGAACATCTGCAGTAAAATATTGTAAGGAATGAAGCGCAATATTACAGAGACAAGGAAAACGAGAACACATGAGGACGGAAGACAAAAGACACAACAGACCAACAAACACCTGAACATCACAAAAAAAAACACTCAAAACTAAAGCGCTTACATTGATAAATGGAGATAATAACCAAATTACCAAACAGAATTGTCAAAAGCTGAAGTAGGTACAGAACCAGTGGAAAATTGTTTACCGCAATAGTCCCTACTTGATACAGGCATTTCAAAAGACCGGTTTTATATTGCGCATGAAGCCGTCCCCCTTCCCTTACAACTTGTAAGTTAAAAGACAACTTGCAATTGAGCAGATGAATCAAATTTGAAAGGAGACCTACCTTTCTGATGCCTATGTAACCTCACCAAAGGGATATGACAAAGCTTCACATTCCAGAAATTAACGTTTTAATCATAAGTCTAAGAATGGTTGGTTTTACTGCTGAATAGTATATAACGTCTATAATTATGATAAATAAGCCAGGCCCATTACTTGTGTCTAATCACAGTGATCAATCTCTTTTCAAACACTTTTTGTTACCATTTCAGTCTGAAGACAGATCACCGTTTTGCAGAAATACGACGAAAGATTAAAGCTGTTTTGCCACTAGATTTGCGAAAGCGTCCTTTGTCACAATTAACATCTATAAACAACCTAGATGTCATTATGTCATGTCAATGTTTTGAAGTTGTCAGCAAGTCTATGGAGGAATACGATTATTTGATATCAGAAGTTGCAGCTTTGTTGCCTTCTGGTGGTCATTTTGTCTGTAACGGCCTCTTGGACCAGACCTACTACAAGGTCGGGGATTTCACATTCCGAAGTATGAAAATAGGAAAGTCGGATATCAAATCGGTCTTCAAAACAAATAGATTTGAGATAAAAGTTTGGAAAGAATACACAAATGAAGCTGGATATGAACACTCCGACAACCATTCGGCGTTCGTAATGTATGCAGTGAAGACATAATCCATGCTCCAACGTAATGTATACAGTTAAATTAGACGACTAACAAACTAGACAAAGACTGCCTAGTGCAACATCATCTAAAATGTCCTTTCAACGATAATGCGGATGTAAGCAACCGAATCATTATTATACATGTATGAAAATGTGTTTAACATACCAAAACTCAGCCGATATGAAACTTCAAAGAATGTATTTTTTTAATTGCCTTCTTTCATACTCAGTATCTAGTAAAACCAGTGTTAAGGTGAAACAATGGTGCATATTCTTCTTTTTGTTTGCAAACAACTTAGTCCCATGAATCAAGCTAACAATTTGATCAACGAAGTAATAGTGTAAATAAATACTTTGTAAACTTGAAATCTCTAAAAAATATCCCATTAAAATAATAATATTTTCAAATTCTTTATGAATGTATTGATATATTGAAGAGGCTATGCGCTTCTGCTTTGAAAACGCGACTATTTCATTGTATTTTTTAAATAGAAATTCGTGCAAATATTGATGAAGAAGGCACAAAACAACCTTTTATTTCCTTCTGCAGTGTTGCATCATTTTTAATCTCAAAATTCGAAAATTGTATTTTAGATTTTTGCAATTTAAACTTCCTTGCGCTTCAATATGGATGACCTTACCTTCATGCCAAGCAACCGAAAATGGCGGACCATGTTATTATAAATGCAAGAAAACATTGATCATCCTCATTCCTCATACGTCTGTCAATGGTGATTTCTTACCTTTTCCAATGACAATTAACAATGACTAAAGCTTTTTGTCGCCGGTTTATCTACACAACCAACTTCATTTATTACTTCTTGTAAAATATTTGAAATGATTGACTTGTTCTCGTACTGATTTTGATGATAGATTAATCTTATCAACCAAACAATGATTGTAATTCATTTTACTTCACTTTTAGAAAGACATGTCAGCTATAGTCACGATAAAACAAAGTCAATGGATAGAAACGAATCAAAAAGTGAGGAAATAATCAAAATATTAGGGAGATGAAAATCCACTAGTGTCAAGGTCAAATGAATCCGACATTTTTTGTCAGTGTAATCGGATTGTTTTGATCCTTAGCACATCAGACAACATTTTATTCGAAAGAACATACTGTGTGAATACTAGTAGTGTCGAAAAAGATCCGAATTATCACATTTCGAACATTGGTTCACAAACATGAAAAAATGACTTCAACAATCAGTTTTCGTTCATGAAAACAAGATACAATCTTAACTGATACGTTTTCAACATTTTCATTCCTTCTGGAACATTAAAAAAATGGATTTCCGGTCATGGACACATATAGTGATCACAATAATAGTGGCTTCCTGAAAGGCGTAATAGGTTTCAGATATCTAAAATTATTGATTGTTGATTTTAACAAATTTAAATTGGTGTCAAACCCGCATCCGAAGCACTACATAAGAAAAAAAAAGAAACTATTTTGGTCTTGAAGCAAGGTCAACATTTGACCGTACATGAAAATTAGGGATTAATGGCTCAACTTTCACACTCTTTTGTTGACAATTTGAACAATGAAAATGCAAATATACTGAATTGTTCCATCAATTTGTCACCAAATGCGACTTTGGCAATAAAAAGGAAAAGTTTTGCATTTTCATTATCCGTCTGGTTCCTAACCAGAAGTGGGTTTACTGCTGCCTGTAATTTCTGAAAAGACGTCTCATTTGCCTTTTGAATGATTACTTCTTTATTGGTTGAAGTTTCGCCAAACACATCGAAAAATGGTAATCATGCTGGCTACTGATTTTGTTGCACTCGATTCCGGATTACCGTGACATGATAATGCCTCTAGAAAATTCTGAAACCAAAGTTGACAAATAACATTACATTACAGGTCATTGAGAACACCAATATACAAAGCGTAATTTTTTTTGCACCAAATATAATGTGACACTTTTCCAGTATTTTTCAAGGTAACATCAACAAAAGCATGAGACTCATAATCACAAAATAATGAAAAGATATGAAGTAAAGTCTCTACGAATATCAGTACATGATAAAACAAGTCATGGAACATCGCTCTTTTTGTTGTTTTCTGTCTTGAAGTTACCACAAGAACTTCAAGAATGAGCTTTTCTCATATCTCATGGTAAAGTCCTGTTACAGTAAACCGTTCACAAAATGTAGTATTGCGTAGACTTCAACCTGATAGAACGTACCGAAACGTGGCAAAACCTAGAACTAACGTAGTGAGACGCCCCGTATCACGAGTTTGAACGGAAGTCGTCGCTGATTGTCGAACAGCCAAATCTATTTCTTATTTAGCTCATGGATGCCAGATTGTTAACAAACATAAAATGTACTGACAAAGCGCTCTTCCGAGCACTGTCATCCATTGGCCGACAAAGCACTAGCGTCTTAGATTAGTGGACAGATAATACATTTTACATATAGACACACACAGGATGCTCAAATATTCAATTGAAAGAAAACTCTGCAATATATATAAAATAGTTAGATAAGCTTTATATTTATATAATACGACATATCCAACAACAGTAGCACACATACTTTTAATATTTTTTTATTATTTTGTTTTGGCAAAAGTTAGAAGTAATTTGTATAATATTTATAGTAGCAATATAAAACTGCACAAGTTCCGGTATTATAAAAATAAAGTTAAGTAATTAAACTTAAATAGAACAAGATTTGAACAAAATATACTGACGCCAACAACTTCATTGTTTTTCGTCGAAATTTGGGAAATAGTTGAGACATTCACCCTGACGGCGTATATCGTTGGTTACACAATGAATTCCTCCACCAAAGCTGTAAACATCTCTGAATGGGATACGAATGCATTTTAGTCCTGTTAACAGAAATGAAGCATTCAAACTTGTTTCATTATAAATGTATTAAGTTTATATTATTTAATATGCACTCCAGAGTCAATTTGCTTTCAATTTAATACAAAAAAAAAATACTAAGTACAACAAAAATATTTATTTATTCAAAAGAAAAAAAAAACACATTAAACATTTTTATTTCATTGCTTTCCAATTTGCTATTCTTAAAATGTAGGCTTCTCTTATGATATGCAAAACATAAGTTGTTGACATGGACATATGCAGAAGTTAAGTTCAAAGTTACTTCGGTTTTTGTTATTGATTAACCTCGGATGCCCTTGGTACTGGATTTGGTCTCCTATTTCGATATTTTTGGTAATGAGAACATCTTTTGGGCTACTCCTAGATTATGGCTTTCAATATTGTTTGATTTAAATGCTACCGATGAGAGGTTACTCCCTGAAAACCGTGTACAGTATAACAAATGTACTGTTTATTAAGCAAATTAGGTAATTATTGTATGTTGAACCATTGGGCCGATGCGACTGCTGTTGGAACAGCATTCTCCGAGGGTATTTTTCAGCCCAATAGTCAGACTTGTCTGACAAGAAAAAAATACCTTGAGTTTTATATAAATTTACTGTTTTTTTTTTATTAAAATTCATACCAATACACTTAGGCTTTACTCCGTTTATGGCACTCGGTGGATGTCCTTGATGCTGGATTTGACTTCTATTTTGATAATTTTGGTGATGAGAACCTCTTTTCTGACTACTTTTTGATTATGGCTTTCCATATTGTTTGATTCGTATGATGCTGATGAAATGTTACTCCTTAATACACGTGTACAGTTTAACGAATGAGAAATTTATCGGGGAAAAGGTAACATCAGAGGTGATCAACGCAAAACAGAAGGGAAATACAATGCAATTCATGTCTAAATAAACGTGAGGAATAAAGAAGTAAAGTCACGCAGAGGATAGTTACTGTCCAGGTGACGTATGAAAAAGGAAAACAGACTGACAGATACGCTAAATTTTGCCTACAAGTTATCAAGTTATGCATACAGAAAGAACCTTAGTGAGCAAGCTCACATACCCCACGCCCCAACATATCAGAAAACCCTGAATTATTGAACTCCATAAGCAATACTGTACATAAAAATGACAAAGTTCATCAATGTGTATTTTTGTCAAAAATTATCAAAAATCATAATCAAAGTAGCATGCACATCTTTAATATATGCACAACTAACCTGCAAAATAAAAGATGTCTATCTCAAAAAGTGTAGGAGGAGTTATCCGGACAGATGATGTACCCTATAAGCAATGTTATGCATAAAAATGACTAAGTTCATCAATGTGAATTTTTGTAAAAAATTATCAAAAATCAAAACCAAAGAAGCATGCACATCTTTAATGTATGTACAATCAACCTGCAAAATAAAAACTTCCTATCTTAAAAAGTGTAGGAGGAGTTATCTGGACAAATCATGTACCCTATAAGCAAGCTATGCATAAAAATGACTAAGTTCATTAATGTGTATTTTTCTCAAAAATGATCAAAAATCAAAATCAAAGTAGCATGCACATCTTTGATATATGTACAATCAACCTGCAAAATAAAAACTTCCTATCTTAAAAACTGTAGGAAAGTTTTCGGACAAATGATGTTCCCCCTTAGTGATGACAGACGGACAGACGGACGGACCAGTCAAAAACTATATACCCTCTGCAACTTCGTTGCGTGGGGTATAATTATATTGTTCATTTTTTACCTGTACACACCAAGGAAATTTAGGTGAACTAGCATTAAATATGTTTATTATTATAATAACAATTTTTTTCTTGCAAACAACTTCATAAACAAATTTAACGTAACATTTACAACATATGCCTTTCGATAAGTGATGCGTATCACTTGTTTATCTTGGAATTCATCCTTTATTAGGCATTTTCTGAATTATTTTTGTTCTAGGGATTTTTAGACGTTGTACTTCTTCCTTTTCAAGTTTTATTGAAATCCAACAAACAATGTAGAAATTCATATGTTTAAGATGTAAGTAGCATATGTCAACATGCCCAATACGTCCTAAAAGAGAAAATCGGACAAGAAACTTAACATTACATAACGTAAACATTACTATACATAACACCCATTTCCTTTGTTAAGTAATCTGTTGAAATTTGATTTATCTTTCTTTTCCTCTATGTAACATAAAGAATTTATTTGAAAATTTTTACCTCCCTTAATAAAATACTTGAAAAACGGAAAACAATTTTACATCGTAAATAAAAGGGTATTAACTATTTATGCAATGAGAAACGTACTTAAAAATATTATTGAATTTAAAGCATGTTAATTTTGTATATTATCAATATTATATTAAATATATGGTGTAATTAATACGATATATATTTACAATTTCAATCAATTTTGTTTCTAGCAATAAAATAATCGCCTTTCCATTTGATTGTTTTCGCTATTTATTGGTGCACTGGAATGTCGTCAGTTTAAACATAAAAAAAGTGTCGTCAGTCATAAAATGTAAAGTTTCCTGGTTGACGGATCGAAGAGCATATGGCATCTTTTGCTTATCATTTGACTGCAAACTTTCCTTCCCCCGTCGCCCTCAATAGCGTATACTAAAGGGGCGACCATTTGATTTTCAGGGGAGGGCTTGGGCGATTTTGCTTATATCATAAAATTCTGGAAAAAATTATTTATTTTCACAAATGTCACGACAAATTATTTATTCACATTTGCAACAAAAATTTTATTCTTCAAATCAAATTCAAATCATTTATTTTCATGACAAAGATGATTGGAATATTTATTTTCACTGGCACCAGGATTAAATTATGCCCGAGCTCCCCCCTTGAAAATCAAATGGTCGTCCCCCTAAATACAAGAGCATGCTATAGTGGGTTACATGTGAAGATAAACATTATTTTTTAATTATATTTTCATCGAAGCAGGTATTATACAAATAAAACATGTACTATTAGTAAGCTTATTATACTGTTTATTAACTCCAAACGCAATATTGAAAATCATTCTCGAAAAATTTCAAAGATCCATTCTGCATATCAAAAGCTCTTCGATGCATAACGTCAAGAGTGGATGACCCCATAACGCAATTAACCGGCGGATCCACTGTTCGAAAAAGGGGGGTTCCGACATGGATCCAGAGAAAAGTGGGGAGGGTTCAAATCGTTTTTTACCATGTTTGTTCAGGTTACACGGAGTGCAAATCCGGGTTATAATATGGTAAATGTCGGGCGGGCCTCGTCTTGCGTGGACAATGAGGGGTGGGTCCTCAGAATATCCCATATCCCAGTAAGTCTTGACTAAAATATCCCTTTCAAAATTTAAGATACACCTGACTTTATAGAATTAATTCTAAGTTTTCCACATTTTTCTGGACTTTGGAACTTATTCATTTTTGACAGAATGTTTTATATATAAAGAAGATGTGCACCTTTCTTTATGGAAGTATTTTGATTTTTTTTCCGGACTTTGGATCCTTTACTTGACTTCGGAACTCAGTAATCTTAAAGACATAGTGTACCCATTTGTGAAATCAACTCCTCCAAAATTTCGACCTAAATCTATAAAACAATGAAGATGTGCACTTGACATTTTTTGATTGTTTGATATTTTTTTCCTACCTTTTCCAGACTTCGGAACTTACTCATTTTTATTGACATTACCAGAACTGTGGAATTAAGTTCTCCTGTTCTTTTTATATACCAAGAAAATACATATTCTATGAGGGGATCCTTTTGTAAAAAAAAAATTAATGCTTACATTAATGTCCATTATAATATCCATATAATATCAACACTAAATTACAGCTTGAAGCACCAAAATGAAACCAACACTTTTGGGGCTTTGATCACTTTTTCTTAGTTTTGCCTAGGTGCTACACAAAATGTGAAACATTTTTCTAGAAAAAGGGGGTTCCTCCTCCGCTAGTTCAATTCGAACAGAGTTCCGATGCATTTATACATTCCAGATGCATTTATAAACAAATTGACAAGAGTAAATGTACGACAAAAATATTTTACTGACTTCTGTTGATCATGTTTACAAATCCGTACATCTTTCAATATTCTCAACCGATTTTCGCTGCTGAAGTTACGGGATTTCGATTAATTTTTACTTAAATAATCTGTTCATAAAACAGAAATGGATAATTGGCCTATGTGTGTAATCACACTATCGAAACACTCGAGCACGCCATTTCTAAATGTGTCACAATGGTATGTCTGCCTAAGATGTAAAATAGGTGTCTGCTATCTAGTTCACTTCACTTCAAACAAACTTAGTTACACCTGAGAACTGTTCACTGGTGTGACAGTTTACAAAACAATACTGAATTTATTTTGGATACATTATCTTCTGGGAGTTGCAAGGTTTTCAATATATAAACAAGGCAGATAAAAATACAAGAAAGTAGATATTTAGATTCACTTCAAAAGTTTTGTATACATTGCGGAAACACATCGATTATCCATTTATTTAGGGACCGACCATTTAACTTCAAAAAAAATGGGGGGTTATGGTTTTTTTTCTGGACAGAAAATTTTTAAAAATTTTTTTTAACTAGCATTAACAATTTTTTTTAAAAGTAAGTGAGAACCGAAACGTCAATCCAAAACGAACAATCCAAGGACAATGGCAACACCAAAAACAAAAAAAAAACAAAAAAAATCACAGTTACTTCTAAAATAAGCATTATTTTTTTGGGCAGAAAGCCCCCTTCAGAATATTTTTTTT